>QRFJ01005178.1:61443-103369 GCA_006176705.1 Cocos nucifera
GATGCACGATGGACTGCTATAGTAACCATGCGAGGGCATTTCGGAGATTTTATATGGACAAGCGCACATCGATTGGCTGAAGGAAGTGGTGGTCCATGCAATGCTGGGCTCGCGCACGATCTACAGAGGGTATTATGAAAATTTTGTCTGATCCGATGGATGTTGTTTGCTGGGATTTGATCGAATGACGAAAATCTATGCGCTGACGAACGGCGAATGTAGCTCCCGATCGAGATCCAACAGTGAAGATGCGTTATCGATTTTAAACTAAGAATTAGAGGCTTCTTTGGGCACGATCTAATGTCCCAGATTCAATCTTCAAGGCTGATCCAATGGTCCAAATGAATTCCAACTTAATTTGGGTTTTTAAAATATTTTTTGAGTGGTTTTTCGCTCATTTGATTGACATCCAATGGTCAAAATTGATCTAGGACTCTTTTTGAGTTATTTTGAGAGTTTTAAACCTGATTTCAATGGGATTTCGATCTAAGACCATCCGGATTAGCCTATTTAAAGGCCTGTTACCTACTTTTGCTGAGGAGAAGAAGAGGAGGAGAACAAAAATATAGTGTTGAAAATAAAGAAAAAATAGGAAGAAATTGAGAGAACAAAGAGAGAGGTGTTTAGGGAGAGAAGAGAAAGAGTTTTTTTTGTTATTTTTCTTTCCACTTCTTTTCTTCTTTCGAAGGTCGGTACACAAAGTGACTTTCTTCTTTATCAAGTTCTCCACACCAAGAGCAACAAACAACCAATAAACAGTCTAATTTCTTCATGCTTTTTATTTTATTTATGATTTTTGAACTTGTTATCATTAACTAAATTTTTTTTTACTAAGGCTAAGATGTAGCCACTCTTTTGATGCAATATTTAGTATGATTTATTTTTAGTTTTAAATTTTTATTCATGAGGAGTATATAAATCTGATCTTAATGCTTTTAGATTACCGACCATCTTCTAATTGATCTGATGAACATAGATGATACAGATCAAGTACATATTGAAGGGAAATCCTGATTTTCCGGTCCAGGTTCGTTCAGATCTGATTAGATCAAGAGATATATTTCAAAAATTTTCTCTTGATCTCAATCAGATCTTGATATATTTCAGATCTAATTATTATTATTTTAATAAATAAAATAAAAGATAAATTAAATCTAATTTAATTTACCTGATTTGGGTAATCCTATTACCCTGTAGATGATCCTGATTGCAGCGGAAGGTTCTGGATCTTAGCCACGCAAGCGCCTGGCCTCTACCGGTATCCACTCGGGTTGGATCTGGAGATCCTTCTTCTTCTCTTCACACCTCCAAAAAATCAGATCTGGATCTGATCTGGAGGATCTTCAAACTCTTTTGAAGATCTAAGTCATCTTTTGCAGCAGCGCAGCCTTCTTGGCTTTGATCCGCCTTTCCTTGATCTGAATCGCATCAACTAAATCCAAAACACTTTTTGGACTGGAGAGCAAGGAGAGAGAGAACTATGGTGTGGAGAAGGAGGGGAGAGGCAGCCTTGGGGCGTGGGAAATCTCTCTTAAATTAGGGTTGGGCGCAGGGTCTTATTTATAACCTCTTGTGATCCCCTGCACTCCACTCCTCCCTTCGCTCAACCAATTTCACAACCCTTTGTGAAATCAGAAACAAATCTGATTGGTGGAATAGAGACCCCTGGATTCCATTTCTTAGAGGGGGCGGCCTAGGACCAGTCAAACTAGATTCTCTAGTAGAACTCGTGATGGATCCAAAGGGACGGTGGCAGTCCTGTCCAACACAAGGACTCACTTGCGCGACTCCTACTAGGGCTCACGCCACCTTGGCGTTGAGCGCCCTTCTCCTTGCCAGGTTCTGCAGGGGACAAGCCCCCACCATCTCTCCAATAGCGTGCAATGAACATGTGTTCAAAATGTCAAAGGGTCAATGGTCACGTTTGACCAGTCAAAGGTACGACTTTTGACCAAAGTCAAGACAAGAAATGGCAGAGTGACAAAAATGCAGGTAATGTCTTACAAATAGACAAACAGACAACTATTATAATGACTTGGACACCTCTAGTCAGACATATGAAGCCTCTATTGAGCACAAAACTCCTTCTGGCTTCAGTCCAAGACAACTTATTTATGATAGTATATGAAAAGAAGGTAGGTTCAATCGGTGCTAGCAACGATTTCCTGAACCTAATTGATCTCATTAAGATCCAATTGAACTAGATCAGTTCAATTTGATGTCACCAGATTCAAAATCCTTGTTTGCTGTGACCCAGTTAGGTTCAGTTCTGATATGATAATGGGATATGTCATGATCTTCAAAACTATCATAGGAAATAACATAAGAAAATAGGATCGAAACATCACTATCAAAGACATAAGGATACAGAAAAAAACTGAAAAAAGAAAATGATCTGAAATCATACGATACGAATATGAATCTAAATCATAATCTAATCTCCAAAAATCACACTAGTAGACAACAAAAAAAAAAAACATAAACAGGTAATAATGTGAACCATCAGAAGCTGAATTGCGATAAACTAACTATTTGGCCAGATACCTGTGTTGATTAAGTTCTTCTATCTTGAGCCCCGATTAGAATTAGGGTAAGGTGAACTCGGTCAAACCCTAGTCATCTGTCAATATGATGTAATCATTCGAATTCGAGTCCATCGTGAAAATATTAAAATAGAACTCTTTCTATTATTTCACTTACCATGGCCATGGATTTCTGAACTTGATTCTTCATGACATCATAGGGCTACATCCTCTACCCCGAGGTAGATAGATCCCATCTTGATGCCAAATTCCTGTTCCTACAATGAACATGTCACAGCCAACATACACCTCAGGGTTCCTATGGCTAGGAGATCGAGGAAATGGTATAAGTCAAACTATAACAGCCTTCAAGTGGAACTACCGATGCATCTCAGGTCAAACGAACCAAACCACAACATGCAGATCGAGCTCAGTCATTGACGGAAGAAGCGAGACTTATCTATATCTACTATTCTACTAACGGAGGGTCACGCTTCATAGTGCCCTCCTTCCTCTAACGCAGTACCTATACTCTCGCTCTGGTCTCCACATCGTAGATCAAGACTCATCTACTAAAAGAGAGCGATCGACACCAGACCTTTCCGGAATCACATCACCACTCCTCAGGTGATGATCCTATGGATCAGGAAGCTGTTTTAGAGTTAATTAATGATTATCATATTCTTAATTGCAACTCTGTGAAAATAATGAAATATCTTCACCCATTACACTCAAGGATGTTATCCCACAGACACTATAATACACAGGTTGCTGACTAGAAATAACCCATTTCATTCATATATTAGTCAAAATTAATCATTTGCCCTAGACAGTGTAATTACAAGTCGTCAGCCAATTTCTGGCTTCCAGGCAGCACATATTGAATCTGAACAATCTCCCCACTCTGTCCTAAAGCCAAATTGGCTACCAAGTCCTAGGTCCCATCTTATCAAGGTGGGCTTCGATCTTCTGCTAGTTCCCAACGCTTTCTCCCCGTGGGTTTGCCACATTAATTCTGTGGAGTGACTCTCTTGACCTCAAGTATCCTTTCTCAAGGTAATCGCGGATGGCATGGTATTCACCATTTTGCTTGGAACTCTCTCCCAGCACAAAACAAGTGCGTAGTCCCATTGATGCGACTTTGCCGATCATCGTCTATATGGGTCGGCACTCGGAAGGTCCAGACGTTCTCGTGTATTTTAGCTCCTTGGCGTCACCAGTTTGAGTTTCTCCGCTTACCAAAGAACCAACATAAATCATCCTCTGTATATTCTTCTCAAGTACTTAAGGATCATTTCACGCAAGTCAGTTGTTTCTTACCTGGATTCTGCACTCGATATCTCTTGTGACACTCAACAGTATCGGCTATATCAGGTCTCGTGATACATAGCAGGCATCATGAGCGCTCCCTATTGCAGAAGCATAAGGGACTCTGCTACTGCCCACTTCTATTTCCTCAGGTGTGCTGGGCACATCTCTTGTACAAGTGAATTACACTGTTCTATGGTACTTCAATCCCCTCTAGAGTTTTCCATACTAAACCTCTTTTACTTCCTCTATGTACATTTCTGTGAAAGTCCTAGCATCCTTTTCGGTCTATCCCTATAGACCTTATTCCTAGAATAAAGGATGCTTCACCTAAGGGTCTTTCATGGAGAATTTCCTTAGACAACACATTCTTGAAATTGATGATCAACATGGGAATATCCATTCCCAAATAAGGAGGATGTCATTCACGTACAATACGAGTAAGACACAGCGCTCCACTGAACCCTTTTGAAAAATTACATCGGTTCCTCTCTCGTTTTGTGAAAACCAAACGCACTTTTATTTATCACATTCATTGAACGCAGTGATTCCAGCTTCCGAGATGCTTGCTTAAGATCCTATATACCTTTGCAGCTTTTGCAAACCTTGTGATCCAGTATCACTGGATGTGGGAAACTTAGGGGCTGTTCCAATAAATATCTTCCTCAAGATATCCATTAGGAATGTCGTTTCACGTCCATTTGCCATATTTCAATAATCGAAATAGGCTGCAACAGCAAGCCAATGGCGGAATGGATTTTAGCATTAGCATTACTGGGAAAAGGATATCCTGATAGTCAATTGCCTTCACGTTGACTAATAACCTTTTGCCACCAGTCTCCTGAATGTCTCCACATTCCCATCTTGCACCAATCATTCTCTTGAAGATCGAATTTACACCCAATAGGACTATACCTTCTGGTGGATCTACCAAGGCCAGACTTGGTTGAGGCTCGAGTCAATTTCTGACTTCAATTGCCTCAAGCCATCTCGGAGTCGATATCTGAATCGCCTCTTGTAGGTGGATCATCTCCAATGAGCACCATTACCTTATGAGGATATTTTCTCTTACACCTCTGAATAATACCTAAGTATCTTTCAGGGGACGGGAAACTCTTTCAATCTACGAGGGTGGAGGAGGGTAGTGTTCTTATTGGCTTAACCTGATTTTGTTGCCAACTTTGGTCTTTAGCTTGTATCTACTTGTGAACTTTTCATCAAGCTTAATTTGCTTCCAATGGGCCACTTATCTTGAATAAACTTATTTTTTAAGAAATATGGCATGTCGACTCACAATCACATTTGTGTCTTCTTCTAGAAGTAGAAAAGTACTCTAATGACTCTTTAGGATATCCTATGAATCGAGCTCTAAAGGACCATTAACTCTAATTGTCCACTTGTTTGTCTTTTGACATAAGCCGGACAACCCCAAATTTTGAGATGACTCAGACTTGGTTTCTTACCGTTGCCATATCTATTACGGTGTGGTCAGGAACGGTATTGAGGAACCTATTCCAGTAAAATAGATTTGAAGTTAATAATGAAATGTCACCCAAAGAAATCAGCGATGGTCTGTGAAGCTCACTAACAAATGGATCGAAACCAACCCAAATCATCCAATAAGACGCTCCCACGATATCTCCAAATCACCATCCATGAAACCACCGTTGAAGTTGAGGGTGTTCCTGGTGGGAGGTCCATTGAAACGACTATAGCCATTTTCCATTAAGATAGATCTAGGAATTCCCAGCTTAAGGTATTCACCCTCCTCGATCTGATCGAAGGAACCTTAATTGGGTTTATCCGTTTATTTTCTACTTATCATGTCTGAATTCTTTTTGAATTTTTACAAAGGCCTTTCAGACTTGTGGATCTCATAAGATACACATACCCATTACCGGGAACAGATCATCGGTAAGAACAAAAAACGGTAATGAAGGTAGACAAAAATGTGCCTCTAGCCGGCACATCAATGGGCGCACACTCAGTATGTACCTAGGTGCAAAGGAGATCTGTGGCCCTCTCCCCATGTCCAACAAAAGGGAGTTTAGTCATTTTCCTGGAAGACAAGTTCACAGTTGGATATGACTCAAAAGGTCCAATGACTCAATAGCCCATTTTTCATCCAATTTGTAATCATATCTTCTGCATATCATGACCTATCCTCAGGTGCCATAGATATCTGTGTTTTGACTATCCCAATAGCGTTGTTGGCATTTCACGTTTTGCTCGATAGTTAAAATAGGTACATCAATAATGCAACTGATAAAGACCCATTTAAAAACAAAGAACCCCAACTTGTGCAATTTTTATTCTTATCATAAAAGGAATGTTACAATGTTCCTTAAAAGAAGGTGAATCAATAAACCTTCTTGTTTGCTAAGCATGAAACAGAAAGTTCAAATTCCTGCTAAGCTGCAGCACATAATAACAGGTCTTTTTTAAAAACTAAGTTCTAAACAGATTTGGGATAATCACAGAGGGTATGCTCCACGGTACTGCAGAGCAACTCTTGCCCATTACCGATGCGTAGATAATGTCTTCCATCCTTAGCTCACTGCTTATCCTCAAGGACCCTGCATAGAGTGCACAGATGAGCACTAGAACCAGAGTCAAGCACCCAACTGGTGCAGGAAGAAACACGTTAAAGGTTAGACTCATAACGAGCTACAACACCACGAAGGACCTTCCTTTTATTCTTCAGGTGGGCCAGGTAAGATAGGCCAGTCTCGCCTTCCAATGGCCGTCGCTGTTGCCATGGAAACACCTTTCCTTTGCCATCCGACTTTTCTTCATTTCTGCCTTCTTCTTTCTTTGATCCTTCTACTTTTTGCTTTTTCACAGACTTCTTTTTCTTATTCCATAAGACTTTCTTTGAAGAATCCGTTCCATAGCAAGAACTGAGCCTTAGAAACCTTTCATAGAAAGCTCAGCGGTAAACCAGCATATTCATCAACTCGGTCCTAAGGAATATCTGAAGTTTATGCATTGTTGTAGATTCATGATGAATTGCCCATTATGCATCAGGTCAAGGATTGCAGAATTAATATCGTTCTAGTAATTTTTCGCCAAAAAAAGGTATTTTTCTATTTCCACATTCACACCTAGCTTTCTCAAGCTCTTCCATTGTCCTTGATCATTGTCAGACAGTGATCTTGACTGACTGCCCATCACGCATACTTTTAGCCTTAAAAAAGTCATTTCATGACTTGATATTTTGGCTGCCGCGACTCTGTTCACAAACATTCCTGCAGGTGAGCCAAACATTTGGGCGAAGCGTAGTCTCGATATTTTCATGTTGGCCGCTGCGAGCTCCATCAGACCACGAAGACCCACATGTCAAGTATCTGGCCTTATTTCTTCGTCAATCCATTTTCCAGAGACGCTCTTGCTTCAGTGGAATGGACAGCTTGGTAAGGTGGGAGGGTCCTGGTCCAAAACATGTGTTAACTTCTTGAACCCAAAACAATTTTTGTAGTTTCTGAGCCAATCTTATATAACTGGGTTCCAGTCAGTCATGTGTTGTCTAGGTACGTGCCAGTTGGTTGGACGCAGACATTTTCCTGTAGAGAGTCAAAAAGATTCTAGTTAGAATACCTGTAAATTTTGACTTGCCAATTTGTTTAGGTAATTTTATTTTTAAACAAATTAGCTCCCACTATTTATACTCCGAATCCCTACAATCCCTTCTGTAGAGATGCGAAAATCTCCACGATGATGAATTTCTAGTAGGTGGTTGCAGGTCTCACCAACTGACTCATCAACTCACCTAACAAGTTTATGGTGATGGGTTAGCCATATGAGTGAACAATCTTGTTCAATGATTCTTCTATATTCATGGTTGCACCTAAACTTGGTCTCTAATGTCATTGAATTTCACCTTTATCGGGCCAATATTGATCACTCCTTAGTTAAGTCAGGACCCACCATTTGCCATTGGATGAGAGTTTCCTAATTGGGTTCTCACCGTTATCGAAATATTGAAGCCCAAACTATCCTCCAGCCATAGCATCCACATGCCTAATAGACATGGTTGCAGTCTCCGTGCAACTTGAGCCACCTGATCCAAACGAAGAACATAACCCCCAAGAAGGCCCGCACCGTCTACAATGGTGGAAGAACTGCGACTTATCTTCTTCTTTGGAGAGAATTTTGAATTCAGGTCTCATTAAACGTAGACTTGGCCTTTTAGTCATATACAATTATGACTAACCTAAGTGGCATGGGTCAGCTTGGATTATTGACACCCATCAGATCAGAACTGATGTTCAACAGATTATGGCCAGGTAAGTGAGACCGTTGAAGGAATATGCCGTTAACTCGCACAAGAAACGCATTCAGGTCGAGTAGCTTCCAATTAAAAACCTAGTCGGTCGTCTGTGCCAACTACCTTAGACACCAAATTATTGAGTCAAACCAATTGGGTTAGCCTTACAAGTCCAGACTCTAACCTCTGAGCCTAATTAGGTCTATGCTTGATCGTGACTTCGATTCTTGACCCAGACATTAATCCATATCTAGGCTGGTCAATTTAATCATTGTTGATCCCATCTAAACTAACTCTTGATTCGGTTTGATCAATCGCTCAATAGAACCTAATTGAGCTTACCAAGCCCGAACCCAGTATTATGAATATGGTGGCTTAGATCTGAAATCTCAATTTTTAGACCTAATTAATATTCCATAAACTAATTCTTCATTAAGTTGGGTTCATAAACAAAATATGCACAATAAATCCTAGGTTTAGGATCTAAGGATTTTGCAGAAGAGTAAGTTTTGGGTTCTGATTAAGGACGAACACGCAGGACACCCTAACGGTCATTCCAAGAACACCCCATCAGAATGGGAAGATGGGCCATTCAAACCCTTCTATCAGTTCTTCATTGAACCGGACAGGCCAAGAGCAACCGCTTAATTAGAACATGTAAGATCTACAAAGTTAATAGATCTATCATATATCTCATATACAAATTTAGAATCTAATCAAGGCATATTTTATGCATACATCATCAATGTAATCATACATGGCCATGTTTTCAAGATATCTAAATTATCTCATATAAACTAAACCTCTTTAGTACTTCCTCTATGTACATCTTCTGTGAAAGTCCTAGCATCCTATTCGGTCTATCCCTATAGACCTTAATTCCTAGAATAAAGGATGCTTCACCTAGGTCTTTCATGGAGAATTCCTTGGACAACCACATCTTGACTGATGTCAACATGGGAATATCATTCCCAATAAGGAGGATGTCATCCACGTACAATACGAGGAAGACAACAGCGCTCCCACTGACCCTTTTGAAAACACATGGTTCCTCTTCATTTTTGATGAAACCAAACTTTTTGATCACATCATTGAAACGAGTGTTCCAGCTCCGAGATGCTTGCTTAAGTCCATATATGGACCTTTGCAGCTTGCAAACCTTGTGATCAGTATCACTGGATGTGAAACCTAGCGGCTGTTCCATATAGATATCTTCCTCAAGATATCCATTTAGGAATGCCGTTTTCACGTCCATTTGCCATATTTCATAATCGAAATAGGCTGCAACAGCAAGCAATGTGCGGATGGATTTTAGCATAGCTACCGGGGAAAAGGTATCCTGATAGTCAATGCCTTCACGTTGACTATAACCTTTTGCCACCAGTCTAGCCTTGAATGTCTCCACATTCCCATCTGCACCAATCTTTCTCTTGAAGATCCATTTACACCCAATAGGTACTATACCTTCTGGTGGATCTACCAAGGTCCAGACTTGGTTTGAGTGCATCGAGTCAATTCTCTGACTTCATTGCCTCAAGCCATTTCTCGGAGTCGATATCTGATATCGCCTCGTTGTAGGTTTTGGGATCATCACCATGAGCACCATTACCTATGAGGAACATTTCCTCTACGTCCTCTGAAATAATACCTAAGTATCTTTCAGGGGGACGGGAAACTCTTTCCGATCTACGAGGTGGAGGAGGTAGTGTTCTTATTGGCTCAACCTGATTTGGTTCCACTTGGTCCTTAGCTCGTTCTGCTTGTGAGACTTTCTCATCAAGCTTAATCTGCTTTCCAATGCCACTATCTTGAATAAACTATTTTTCAAGAAATATGGCATGTCGACTCACAATCACATTGTGGTCTTCTGGAATGTAGAAATAGTATCCTAATGACTCTTTAGGATATCCTATGAATCGAGCTCTAAAGGACCTAAACTCTAACTTGTCCGCTTGTTGTCTTTTGACATAAGCCGGACAACCCCAAATTCTGAGATGACTCAGACTTGGTTTCTTACCGTGCCATATCTCATACGGTGTGGTAGGAACGGTTTTAGAGGGAACCCTATTCAGTAAATAGATTGAAGTTAATAATGAATGTCCCCAAAGAAAATCTGGGAGGTCTGTGAAGCTCATCATGGATCGAACCATATCCAATAGAGTCCGATTTCTCCGTTCTGAAACCCCGTTGAGTTGAGGTGTTCCTGGTGGAGTCCATTGAGAGACTATGCCATTTTCCTTAAGATAGTCTAGGAATTCCCGGCTAAGGTATTCACCTCCTCGATCTGATCGAAGAACCTTAATGGGTTTTCCAGTTTGTTTTTCTACTTCATGTCTGAATTCTTTGAACTTTTCAAAAGGCTTCAGACTTGTGTCTCATAAGATACACATACCCATACCTAGACAGATCATCGGTAAAGGTAATGAAGTAGACAAAATTGCCTCTAGCCGGCACATCGAATGGGCCGCACACATCAGTATGTACTAGGGCAAGGAGATCTGTGGCCCTCTCCCCATGTCCAACAAAAGGGAGTTTAGTCATTTTGCCTTGAAGACAAGATTCACAAGTTGGATATGACTCAAAAGTCAATGGACTCAATAGCCCATTTTTCTCCAATTTGTTAATCCTATCTTCTGCTATATGACCTAATCTCAGGTGCCATAGATATCTGTCGTTTGGACTATCCCTAGGTCGTTTGGCATTCACGTTTTGCTCGATAGTTAAAATAGGTACATCAATATGCAACTGATAAAGACCATTAACAAGGAAACCATTTGCAATTTTATTTCTTTCATAAAGAATGTTACAATGGTCCTTAAAGAAGGTGATCACATAACCTTCTTGTGCTAAGCATGAAACAGAAATCAAATTCCTGCTAGCTGCAGGCACATAATAACAGTCTTTTAAAACTAAGTCTAAACCAGATGGTAATCGCAGAGGGTATGTTCCCACGGCTACTGCAGCAACTCTTGCTCCATTACCGATGCGTAGGATCATGTCTCCATCCCTCAGCCTCCTGCTATCCTCAAGACCCTGCATAGAAGTGCACAGATGAGCACTAGAACCAGAGTCAAGCACCCAACTGGATGCAGAAGAAACCGTAAGGTTAGACTCAATAACGAGCATACCTCCAGAAGGACCTTCCTTCTTGTTCTTCAGGGTGGCCAGGTAAGTAGGGCAGTTCCGCTTCCAATGGCCGTCGCTGTTGCAATGGAAACACTTTCCTTTGCCATCGACCTTCTTCTTCGGTTCTGCCTTCTTCTTCTTTGATCCTTCTACCTTTTGCTTTTTCACAGACTTCTTTTTCTTTCCATAAGACTTTCTTTTGGAAGAAGTCCGTTCCATAGCAAGAACTGAGCCTTTAGAACCTTTCATAGAAAGCTCAGCGGTAACCAGCATATTCATCAACTCGGCCAAGGAATTTTGAAGTTTATGCATGTGGTAATTCATGATGAATTGCCCATATGCATCAGTCAAGGATTGCAGAATAATATCGTTCTGCAAGTCCAAGTCCAACTTCACACCGAGCTTCTCAAGCTCTTCCATGTCCTTGATCATTGTCAGACAGTGATCTTGGACTGACTGCCCATCACGCATCTTAGCCTTAAAAAGTCATTTTCGTGACTTGATATTTGGCTGCGCGACTCTGTTCACCAAACATCTCCTGCAGGTGAGCCAACATTTGGCGAGCAGTCCCGATATCTTCATGTTGGCGCTGGAGCTCATCAGACATCGAGCCCAACATGTAGTATCTGGCCTTATTGTCTTCGTCAATCCATTTTTCCAGAGACGCTCTCTGTTCAGTGGATGGACGAGCTGGTAAGGTGGGAGGGTCCTGGTCCAAAACATGTGTTAACTTCTCTGAACCCAAAATAATTTTGTAGTTCCTGAGCCAATCTTTATAATTGGGTCCAGTCAGTCTATGTGTGTCTAGGATACGTGCCAGTGGGTTGGACGCAGACATTTTCCTGTAGAGAGTCAAAGATTCTAGTTAGATACTGTAATTTTGACTTGACCAATTTGTTTAGGGATTTTATTTTTAAACAAATTAGCTCCCACTATTTTCTCGGATCCCTACACTCCCTCTGTAGAGATGCGAAAATCTCCACGATTGATGATTTCTAGTGGGTGGTGCGGTCTCACCAACTGACTCATCACCTCACCTAACAGTTATTGGTGATGGGTTAGCCAATGAGTGAACAACTCTTGTTCAATGATTCTCTAATCATGGTGCACCCAAACTTGGTCTCTAATTCATGAATCTCACCGTATCCGGAATATTGATCCACTCCTTAGTTAAGTCAGACCCACCATTTGCATAGACTGGGTTCCTAATTGGGTCTCTCACCGTATCCGGAAATATTGAGCCCAACTCATCCTCCAGCCCATAGCATCCAATGCCTAATAGACATGGTTGCATCTTCCCGGTGCAACTGAGCCACTGTATCCAGCCGAGAACAATCAACCCCGGGAAGGGCCCGCACGTCTACAATGGTGGAAGACCTCGGACTTAATCTTTTCTTAGGGAGAATTGATTCAGGTCTCATTAAACTAGACTTGGCTTAGTCATAACAATTATGACTAACCTAGTGGCATGGGTCAGCTCGGATTATTGACCACCTCAGATCAGAACTGTGTCAACAGATATGGCCAGGTAAGTGAGACCGGTGGAAGGAATATGCCGTTAACTCGCACAAGAACGCATTCAGGTCGAGTAGCTTCCAATTAAAAACCAGTCGGTCGTCTGTGCCAAACTTACCTTAGACACCAAATTGTTGAGTCAGAACCAATTGGGTTAGCCTACAATCCAGACTCTAACCTCTGAGCCTAATTAGGTCTTGCTTGATCGTGACTCGATCTTGACCCAGACTTAATCCTATTAGGCTGGTCAATTTAAGCATTGTTGATCCCATCTAACCAACTCTTGATTCGGTTTGATCAACCGCTTAGACCTAATTGAGCTACCCAAGCCCGAACCCAGTATTATGAATATGTCTTAGATCTGAAATTCTCAATTTTAGACCTAATTAATATTCCATAAACTTAATTCTTAATTAAGTTGGGTTCATAAACAAAATATGCACAATAAATCCTAGGGTTTCAGGATCTAGGGTTTTGCAGAAAGTAAGTTTTGGGTTTCTGATTAAGGACGAACACGCAGCACCCCTACACGTCATAAGAACACCCCATCGAATGGGAAGAGAGGGCCTTTAAACCCTTCTTCGTTCTTATGACCGGACGGCCAAGAGGAACGCCTTAATCAGGAACATGTAAATCTACAAAACAGTTATAGATCTATATCATATATCTCATATACAAATTTAGATCTAATCAAGGCATATTTTGCATACATCTCATGTATCAAATCATGCATGTTTTCAGATCTAAATTATCTCATAATAATCTAAAAAATTAGATTTAAATTGATCTAATCAAAATAAATTCTAATCTAGACAATTATGTAGAACTATTCTACAACTAGTCTAGACATGCATCAATCATATCTCATATGATATTTAAAATTAAATAATTTTTATTTGCTGTTTATCAGATGTTATTATAACACTTATAATATCAGAAAATAGTAAATAAGAAGATCTAAAATATGATTTAATCAGATTAAATCAAAGACATGCAAAACTATTCTATAGAACTATTCTATTCTAGAACTAGTCATGCATATCTTCATGTTCTTAGATCCAAATCATTTAATTTTAATTTTTTCTGATTTCAGATCTGATCACATCTCATGTGACATCTGAAATCACTTTATTTTCTAATTAAAATAAAATTAAAATCAGATCTAAACAATTTAGAACCATGGCTCTGATACCAGTTGAAGGGAAATCCTGATTTCCCGGTCCAGGTTCGTCCAGATCTGATTAGATCAAGAGATATATTTCAAAAATTTTTCTCTTGATCTCAATCAGATCTTGATATGTTTCAGATCTGATTCTTATTATTTTAATAAATAAAATAAAATAAGATAAATTAAATCAAATTTAATTTACCTGATTTGGGTAATCCTATTACCCTGTAGATGATCCTGATTGCAGCGGAAGGTTCTGGATCTTAGCCACGCAAGCGCCTGGCCTCTACCGGTATCCACTCGGGTTGGATCTGGAGATCCTCTTCTTCTCTATCACACCTCCAAAAATCAGATCTGGATCTGATCTGGAGGATCTTCAAAACTCTTTTGAAGATCTGCAGTCGTCCTTTTGCAGCAGCGCAGCCTTCTTGCTTTTGATCGCCTTTCCTTGATCTGAATCGCACCAACCTAAGTCCAAAACACTTTTGGACGTGGAGAGCAAGGGGAGAAGAGACTATGGCATGGAGAAGGAGGGGAGAGGCAGCCTTGGGGCGTGGGGAAATCTCATTGAATTAGGGTTGGGCGCAGGGTCTTATTTATAGACCTCTTGTGATCCAACTCCTCTTCCTCTCAACCAATCACAACCCTTTGTGAAATCAGATCTAAATCTGATTGGTTGGAATAGAGACCCCTGGATTCCTCCTTAGAGGGTGCCTAAGACCAGTCAAACTGGATTCTTAGTAGAACTCTGATTGGAATCCAAAAGGGAGGTGGAGTCCTTGTCCAACAAGGACTCCTAGGCGCCTCCTACTTGGGCTCACGCCACCCTTGGCGTGCGCCCTTCTCCTTGCCAGGTTCTGGCAGGGGGACAGGCCCCCACCAGCTCTCCAATAGGTGCATGACATGTGGTCAAAAGTCAAAGGGTCAATGGTCAACGTTTGACCAGTCAAAGGTAGACTTTGACCAAAGTCAAAGAACAAGAAATGGCAGGTGACCAAAAATGGCAGGTAATGTCTTACAAATAAGACAACCTTATTCTGACTTGGACAACCTCCAGTCAGACCATATGAAGGCCTCTGATTGAGCACAAACTCCTTTGGCTCAGTCAGGACAACTTATTTATGATAGTAAAAGAAGAACGTTAGGTTCAATCGAGTGCTAGCACGATTTCCTTGAACCTAATTGAATCTCATTCAGATCAATTGAACTAGATCAGTTCAATTGATGATCACCAGATTCAAACCCTTGTTTGTGTGACCCAGTTAGGTTCAGTTCTGTATGGTAATGGGATATGTCATGATCTCTATCATCGACATCATCGAAACTCCTTTCGATGGATCAGAACTCTTCTGATTCGAACAGCTAGAATGATCGATCATCTAAATCATTCTAATTGCTCCCAAAATCCACCAGTGACACCTAGCAGTATATGGTGGCAACCCATCAGAGCTGAATGCGAACCTCTTGGTGCAGCTACCTGTGTGATTAAGTTCTTCTATCTTGAGCCCCGATCAGATTAGGGTTAAGGTGAACTCGTCAAACCCTAGTCTCTGTCATATGATGTAATCATTCGATTCGAGTCCAATGTGAAAATCTAAATAGAAACTCTTTCTATTATTTCACTCTACCATGGCCATGGATTTCTGGACTTGATTCTCATGATCATCATAGGGCTGCTCCTCTACCACCGAGGTAGATAGATTCCATCTTGATGCAATCCAGTTCCTACAATGAACATGCTATAGCCAACATACACCTCAGGGTTCCATATGGCTAGGAGACCGAGTAATGGTGTAGTCAAACTATAACACCCTCAAGGTGAACTGCCGATGCATCTCAGGTCAAAGAACCAGACACACTACTGCAGCATCGAGTCAGTCATTGACGAGAAGGTAGACTTCCCTAATGACTACTCGAGGTGGTCACGCTCAGTGCCCTCGTTCTCTAACGAGTACCTGTACTCTCGCTCCGGTGTCTCCACACCGTAGACTCAAGACTCATCTACTAAAGAGAAGCGATCGTACACCAACCTTCCGGATCAATCACCATCCTCGTGATGATCCTATGGTCAGGAGCTGTTTATGAGTTAATAATGATTATTCATGTCTTAAATTTTCAACTCTTGAAAATATGAATTATCATTACCATTAACTCAAAGGATGTATCACAGACACTAAATACACAGGTGTGATAGAAAATAACCCATTTCATTAATTATAGTCAAAATTACAATTTTGCCCCTAGAAGTGTATTACAAGTGTCAGCCAATTCTGCCTTCTAGGGCACATATGTCTAACACATATATGTTATTGCTTCTTGATTATATACATTGTATTATGAATCAAATTAGAATTTATATGCATGCAGAAATTTTAGTGCACTTTGGATGCAGCGTATTTTAATTAGAGGATTTCACAAAACTTAATGCATCAATATTTATTTAAATTACACTTGGACCAAAGGATAATAAATAAATATTGATAGTTTTGGTATGCCTGGACCAAAAGGTAGTGAATAAACTAGGAGACTCCATCATCACATGAAATAAAATTAATCTAATAACCTGAATATTATATTGACTGAGTTGGTGAACCGATTGCCTTAGTAATCTATTGCTCTTAAGTTTAAAATCCTAATAATTACACTCTCTCTATTTTCTTACAATTTTTAATTATTTTTTTATTTTATTCTTTAATTTTTTTTTCATAAATCCATCTTCTAAATAAAGCATAGGAAAAAGCTTTTCAGTACTTATTTTTCAATCCTCTAGGGACGATACTCTACTCACTTACTTTATTACTTGATCGGTTGGTGCACTTATCATAACTATAGATTAGCATGCATCAACTGGGATAAGCCAAGCATCCTCTTAAATCTATCCTTATAGATCTTCATCCCTAGGATGTAGGATGCTTCATCCAAGTCCTTCATGGAGAACTAAGATGGCAGCCAAACTTTTATTTTTTATAGTGCGGGGATGTCATTCCTGATTAAAAGAATATCGTCGACGTACAAGATAAGGAGTACCACTGCTAGATCATTTGCCCACTTATAAATATAGGGCTATTCTCCATTTTTAATGAAGCCATACATTTTGATCATATTATCAAAATGCATGTTCCAACTTCAAGATGCCTACTTCAGTCCATAAATAGATCTATAAAGCTTGCACATCTTAGACTCATCTATGGATGTGAACCTCTAAGGTTGTATCATATATACTTCTTCGGTCAACTCTCCATTCAGAAAAGCTATCTTCATATCCATCTGTCAGATCTCATAGTTCAGATGGAAAGCTATCACAAGCATAATCTAAATGAATTTGAGCATTTCCATAAGAGAGAATATCTCATCATAGTCAATACCATAACATTGATGATATCCCTTGGCAACCAAATGAGCTTTGTAGGTCTCGACCATTCCGTCTACACTCTTCTATTTGAAGACCCACTTACACCTAATGAACCAATGTCCACACATCATTGACCTTCATGTACTCTATTTCAGATTTCATGACCTCAAGCCATTTCTCAGAATTAGGTCTCTACATTGCATCCATATAGGTGATCGAATCCTCATCATTCTCATCGAGTTTGATAGGATCATCATCCCGAACCAAGAAAGTATGGTATCTATCAACTGACGTTGTACTCTACTGGATCGCCTTAATGGTACAGGGGGCTCTAGGTTTGATCTGATCAAATCTGGTTTAGGTTCGGCTATTGGTGTCAGCTTTTCTACCTATTAAACTTTCTCAAGTTCAACCTTAGAGGCAATAGTTCCTTCACCAAGGAACTTCTTTTCTAAAAAAATTATCTTAAGACTGACGAACACCTTTTATTCATCAGCATGGTAAAAAATATACCTTTTGATTTCTTTTGGATACCCTATGAATGTGCACTTATCAAACCTAGATCCAAATTTACCTATGATTAACCGTTTGATAAAAACCGAGCACCCCAAGCCCAAAAGTATAAAAGTACTAGCTTATGTCCTATCCATATCTCATATGGAGTTTTAATTACATACTTACTTAGAACCCTATTTAAAAGATAGCAAGTCGATTCGAGTGCATACCCTCGGAAGGATACCAGCAAGTTGGCGAAACCCATCATTAATTGAACTATGTCTAATAGAGTTTAATTCCTTCATTCAGACACACCATTATGCTGTGGTATTTCTGAAGGAGTCCATTAAGAGAGAATTTTATTCTCTTCTAGATATGTGAGAAACTCATCAAAAAGGTATTCACCTCCTTGGTCAGATCGAAGAATTTTAATACTCTTTTTAGTTTATTTTTCTATTTTATTTCATAATCATTTGAACATTTCAAATGAATCTGACTTGTGTTTCATCAAATAGATATATCCATACCTAGATAGATCATCTATGAAAGTGATAAAGTAAAAATATTTACCTCTAGCACTTATGCTCAAAGACTCACATACATCAGTATGTACACAACCTAAGAGCTCAGTGGCTCTCTCATCTTTTCTAGTAAAAATTGACTTGGTCATTTTTCCAAGAAGATAAGATTCACAGGTTGGAAGTGATTCATAATCACTGACTAAGAATTTTCTTTTGAGTCAACCTATTTATCCTGTTCTTGTTAATGTGACCTAGCCTAAAGTGCCATAAGTAGATATCAGACATATTATCTAATCTAGGATACTTACTAGTGGAGTAGACTATATTAGCAAGTTGTGATATCATGTATATTCCATTGCTCAAATGTCCAAAAAATATAGTAATACCATTCGAAATGACATTACAAAATTCACTTTATTGAAATCTCATAATTATTTTTGGCCCAAAGGCCTATAGAAATAATATTCAAAAAAAAAACTAGGACAATAGTGACAATCACTAAGAATAATAGTATAAGACTCAAATACAAGTTTTAAGATCCCTAATGCTAGAACCGAAACTAGTCTTTCATCTCCAACATTCAAGAATCTCTCACTTTGTCCGAATCTCATACTAACCTACAATCCCTATAATGAATTAAAAATATGGTAAGGGCTTTCGGTATCTAATATCCTACCAGTAATATCATAAATAGAGAAATTGCAAGGAGTTATCATATAAGTATCTTGCCCAGCAATATTTAGCTTCTTTCTCGGCCTATTCCGGTCTAGGGAGGCAATGTACTGAAGACAGTTCCTCTTCCAATGCATCCATTTTTTGCAGAAGAAGCACTCTGATTAACTCTTATTAGGCTTGAGTTTCTTGGTCTGGCCTACATAGATGTCCCAGCCCGAACTTGCACCTTCTTGAACTTCTTCTTCTTGTTCTTCTTCTCTTTCTTAAAGGGTTGAGAACCAGAAGAAGACCCTCTCACTAAGTTCATTGACTTCTTGTGGAGTTGGTGATCCTTCTCAAAGTTCTGAAGTAATCCTAATAACTCGTGGTAGTTAACTTTAGGCTTTGTCATTCTGTAATGAGTAAAGAAGGAAAGATAAGACTTGAGCAGCGAGTTTAGAATCGCATCTTTTCCTGACTGCTCGTGCAAGAAAAAGTTGAGCTTACTTAAATGCTCCATCATCTCGATCATGTACAATACATGATCAGTGATAGAAGCTCCATCCCTCATCCTGGCATTGAAGATGGCATAACTAGTCTTGTGCCTCTCAATATCGTTGGATGTGCCAAAAGACTCATTCAATACTTGAAGCATGTCTTCTAGCTAAGTTGTCTCAAACCTACAACTGAACTCATTGCTCATAGCCGTCAGCATGATACAATGCACCATGGTTCAATCATTAAGTCACTTCTGGTAAGTATCTTTGACTAATCCACTTGCATTGGGAGCTGGCTCCTCATGTACTAGATTTGTCAAGATATACAAGATCCGTTCATGTTCTAGAACAATCTTCAACTTATGGTATCATTTACCAAAGTTAGGTCCCACCAGCTTATCATTGACCAATAATGACTAGAGCAAAAGAAAAATGTCCATAATTGCATAAAGGAAAATCAAAATCTTAATTAGTAAATAATTTATTAAACCTAAAGATTTAGACTTTAGTCAAAAGGTTCTCCTACTATTTTATTCGAATTGGCAGTCTCTACCTCCAATTCAAGGAATTATCCTAATTTTCTAGTCGGTATTGGAATCTACATAGACTGCACACAAGTTTAACTTTGGTTGGTCAACCTATGTACATCTAAGGGTAGGTTCATAATCAATTATTTTTTTAAATAACTTCTAGCAATTTAATTTTGCCCCAGTCCCTAATCAGTAGGCTTTGGCCTCTACTGAAAAGGTCCGATTAGGTCCAACAGTTAACATGACCATTCTTAGTCCTTCTAACTAATGAATAATTAAGTCCAACTTTGGTTGATCAACATAAGCACCATTTAGAGAGACATGGCAAAGAAATCATATAATAAATGATAATTCCATTAGCCAATAAGTACCAGGCCTTTGGGCCTCTAATGATTATCCAACTAATGGATCTATTATCACTCACTTAATGGGAGGCTATGATCTAGTTATCATCATAACTATTTTATTTCTAAGAACCTAATAATTTTAGAGGATTTGGTTAATTTGATTTAAAGAAGAGAGTCAGATGAGCTAGCCAATCATGATCCTCCCATTGACTTTACCAAGTCAGATTAAGAAAGATATAGATAGGATAGTCTAGGAGCATCTAAATCAATCATATTGATTTACCTAGCTGACATGGATCAGCTCAAATTATTAAGTGATTTGATCAAAATATAACTTCATCGAGAAGGCCAGGTAAATGAGATCGGTGGGAGAGATATGCCATTAACTCATCAAAGAATGAATCAGTGCGAGTAGCTCCCAATTAACTACCACCGATGATGCGGGATGGATATGTGGATGAAGATGAAACTAATTTATTTATTTATTTATATTTATTTTTAGCAATCAAAATAATAAATAGAAGCAAATCTAACAAGATCTAAACTTTCAGGGAAGAAAAGTATGGATTAAAGAAGGTAGATCATCCTAGCATGTATTGCTGTCCCTTTTAATTTTTAAAAATTTAGGATCGAAGGTGATTAAGAAATCTCCTTCTTGATTAGACTTCACAAATTAGATTTAGATCTAAAAGAATTCAAGAAAATAAATTTTACTTACCAACAATAATGATGTCCTTAATAGATCTATGAAGATTTCGTTTAGATGATCGCTTAATTTAATCTTAGAGAAGCAAGGTTGTTACAAGCGGTTGCGATCCCAATCCATGGAAGATCTTCATGAATTCACCTTTAAGCATTACTCTAGATCGATATCTCAGATAGTAGATGGTGTGTGGTGGTGGTTTTGATCATGGCATGTGGAGGGGTGGTGGTTTTAATCATGGCGCAAGGATAAGTTCAAGCATAGAGAGAGACAAACTCAGAAGAATAGAGGAAGAAACCAAGAGGAGGAATGAGGGTCTCTAGATTGGAGAAGAAAGCGACAGCTTTAATTTTTTTATTCATTTCCATGGTCCTTTAAAAGCTCTAATACATAGGTATTTATAGATAAGAGAACAAGAGTTTAAAATAATTCAAACACTAATAGTTCAAAATAAATCAAACTGTAACAAGCTAATCATGTAGGTGGTGCCATCTTGTGATAAACTTGGACCACGTCTCACACCAATTAATATTTACCATGTGGACTTTTTGGGCTAATCTTTTAAGATTTCTTCATGGCACAAGCTAGGAAATTGAGACTCTCCTTTGGGCGGCATCAAGGGTCCATCAAGGCTCCAACTCAGGTGATGATGCAGTACAGAGGTGGCATTCAAGTGGGATATGTGGCAGTCCAAAATAGTAGTTGCTAACATACTAAAAATAACTTATTAAAGCATGAGAACTCTTATTGATGCAGTTAGATATGGCTTAGTTAAGCCAGATGGTAGCTTGTAAACTAGTGTCCGCACCAATTCTCCTGGGGTTGGAAAAGCTCAGCTCCGATGAGGACAGTCCACTATGGCTCTAAAATTGTTTAAGCTGATCTGGATCGATCCGTTGTAACTCCTCTTGGGTAATCCATGTATTCTTGGATTCAGATTGGTCTTGCCATTGGACTAGGTATCGCTAATACCTATGCCTTCTAGTGGATACAATCTGCTCATCTAAAATCTTATCAATGCAATCATGTTTTCTTGGGATAGTGGGTGGTGGACATTCAGGATGGGGTTAACTCTCAAGAAAAGGATCAGGCTCAAATGGATCACTAGGTATCATTATTGGCTCCTTGTATTTTATTAGATCTAATACAGTGAATGTTGAGCTTATGCCATAATCAGATGGTAAATCTATAATATAGGCAATCGATCCTAGTTTCTTCAAGATCTTAAAAGATCTAGCTCCACGTGCGTGAAGTTTCTTGATGGTTCCTGGTGGAAACTATTCTGATCTTACTCAAATCATAACATAGTCTTCCTCAGTAAAGTTATAAGATCTATGATGTAAATCTGCAAGCTGCTTTTACATTTGATTGCTAATATTAATTTTATTTTTAATGTATGCATACATATCCTTAAGATGATGTGCAAATGATTCTACATCTTTCGATAATCTAGCATGTCATGGTAATGGGATTAAGTCCACTAATGTATGGGGACGATAATCATATACTGAATGGAAATCCTAATTTTTCGGACCAGGTTCGTTCAGATTTGATCGAATCAAGAGATATATTTTAAATTTTTTTTTTTTTGATCCAAATTAGATTTAGAATATTTTAGATTTAATTTTTATTATTCTAATAATTAAAATAAAATATAGATAAATTAAATCAGACTTAATTTACCTTGATGTAGGATAATCCTATTATCCGTTGATGATCCTGTAAGCAGCAGAAGGTTCTGGATCTAGCCATGCAAGTGCCTGGCCTCTACTGGTATCCACTCAGATTGGATCTAGAGATCCTCTTCTTTTCTATCACATCTCCAAAAATTAGATCTGAATCTTATTTGGAGGATCTTCAAAATAGCTTTCGAAGACCAGCAATTATCCTTTGCAGCAGCGCAGCCTTCTAGCTTTCTGTCGCCTTTCTCTCACCTAGATTGCACCAACATAGATCCCAAACTTCTTTGGGCATGGAGAGGAGAGGGAGAAGATGGACTTGGCATGGAGGAGGAGGAGAGAGGCAGCCTTGGGGCATAGGAATTATGTTTTTTTACATATGTTTTGAGTTGGGCATAGGGTCTTATTTATAGACTATACGTGATCCAACTCCTCTTCTTTCCAACCAATCACAACCCTTTGTGAAATCAGATCTAAATCTAATTAGTGGGAATATAGTCCCTTGGATTCATCCTTAGATGGCGCCTAAGACTAGTCAAAGTTGGTTCTTAGGAGAAGTCTAATCAAAATCCAAAAAGGAGATGGAGTCCCTATCCAACAGGGACTCTTGGGCACCTCAAACTTGGGCGCCTGCCACCCTTGGCATGCGCCCTCCTCCTTGCCAGCTTCTGGCAGGGGGACAAGCCCCCACAGCTCTCCAATAGGTGCATGACACGTGGACAGAAGTCAAAGTGTCAATGGTCAACATTTGACCAGTCAAAGGTCAACTTTTGACCAAAGTCAAAGGACGAGAAATGGCAGGTGACCAAAAATGGTAGGTATTGTCTTACAAAATAAGACAACCTTTTTCTGACCTGGAACAAACTCCAGTCAGACCAAGTGAAGGCCTCTGATTGAGCACAAACTCCTTTGGCTCAGTCAGGACAACTATTTATGATAGTAAAAGAAGAACGTTAGGTTCAATCGAGTGCTAGCATGATTTTCCTTGAACCTAATTGAATCTCATTCAGATCAATTGAACTGGATCAGTTCAATTGATGATCACCAGATTCAAACCCTTATTTGTGTGACCCAGTTAGGTTCAGTTCTGTATGGTAATGGGATATGTCATGATCTCTATCATCGACATCATCGAAACTCCTTTCGATGGATCAGAACTCTTCTGATTCGAACAGCTAGAATGATCGATCATCTAAATCATTCTAATTGCTCCCAAAATCCACCAGTGACACCTAGCAGTATATGGTGGCAACCCATCAGAGCTGAATGCGAACCTCTTGGTGCAGCTACCTGTGTGATTAAGTTCTTCTATCTTGAGCCCTCGATCAGATTAGGGTTAAGGTGAACTCGTCAAACCCTAGTTTCTGTCATATGATGTAATCATTCGATTCAAGTCCGATGTGAAAATCTAAATAGAAACTCTTTCTATTATTTCACTCTGCCATGGCCATGGGCTTCTGGACTTGATTCTCATGATCATCATAGGGCTGCTCCTCTACCATCGAGGTAGATAGATTCCATCTTGATGCAATCCAGTTCCTACAATGAACATGCTATAGCCAACATACACCTCAAGGATTTCGATATGGCTAGGAGATCGAGTTATGGTGTAGTCAAACTATAACACCCTCAAGGTGAACTATCGATGCACCTCAGGTCAAAGAACCAGACACACTACTGCAGCATCGAGTCAGTCATTGACGAGAAGGTAGACTTCCTAATGACTACTCGAGGTGGTCATGCTCAGTGCCCTCGTTCTCTAACGAGTACCTGTACTCTCACTCCGGTGTCTCCACACCGTAGACTCAAGACTCATCTACTAAAGAGAAGCGATTGTACACCAACCTTTTGGATCAATCACCATCCTTATGATGATCCTATGGTCGGAGAGCATTTTATGAGTTAATAATGATTATTCATGTCTTAAATTTTCAACTCTTGAAAATATGAATTATCATTACCATTAACTCAAAGGATGTATCACAGACACTAAATACACATATGTGATAGAAAATAACCCATTTTATTGATTATAGTCAAAATTATAATTTTGCCCCTAGAAGTGTATTACAAGTGTCAGCCAATTCTGGCTTCTAGGGCACATATATCTAACAATCTCCCACTTGTCCTAAAGCCAATTGGCTACAAGTCTAAGTCCCATCTTCTCAAGGTGGGCTTCAATTTTTTGTTGTCCCAATGGCTTTGTAAGTGGGTCTACCGCATTATCAACGAAATTGACTCTCTTGACCTCGACGTAACCCTTCTCGAGATGAACGTAGATGAGGTGGTATCACTGTTTAATGTGCTTGAATTTTTGGTGAGACCTTGACTCCTTAGTAAGGGTTGTGGGGCCATTGTTGTCGCAGTATAGAGTAATGGCATCTGATGGCATTACTCCGATTTCTGCAGCAAACTTCTTATACCAGAATGCTTCCTTCGCAGCCTCTGATGCAGCGATATATTCTGCTTCCATGGTGGAATCTGCTATCACCGTTTGCTTGAAACTCTTCCAGCTGACAGCTCCACCATTGCACACAAATAGACTCCCAGATGTCGACTTTCGATCATCTATATCGGACATGAAATCCGAGTCTGTGTATCCCTGGACTTGGAGTTCTCCGTTACCAAAGACCAACATCATATCCTTAGTTCTTCTTAAGTACTTAAGGATACATTTCACAGAAGTCTAGTGTTCTTCACCTGGATTTGACTGATATCTGCTTGTGACACTCACAGCATGGGCTATATCAGGTCATGTACATAGCATGGCATACATGAGGCTCCCTATTGCAGAAGCATAAGGGATCTTGCTCATGCATTCTATTTCCTCAGGTGTGCTAGGGCACATCTTCTTGGAAAGATGAATACCATGTCTGAAGGATATTAATCCCCTCTTAGAGTTTTTCATACTAAACCTCTTTAGTACTTCCTCTATGTACATCTTCTGTGAAAGTCCTAGCATCCTATTCGGTCTATCTCTATAGACCTTAATTCCTCGAAGAAAGGATGCTTCACATAGGTCTTTCATGGAGAATTTCTTGGACAACCATATTTTAACTATTGTCAACATGGGAATATCATTCCCAATAAGGAGGATGTCATCCACGTACAATACGAAGAAGACAACAGCACTTCCACTAACCTTTTTGAAGACACACGGTTCCTCTTCATTTTTGATGAAACCAAACATTTTGATCACATCATTGAAATAAGTGTTCCTGCTCCAAGATGCTTGCTTAAGTCCATATATGGACCTTTGCAGCTTGCAAACCTTGTGATCAGTATCACTGGATGTGAATGTTAGATATATATGCCGTAAAAGCCAGAATTGGCTGACACTTGTAACACACTTCTAGGGCCAAAATTATAATTTTGACTATAATCAATAAAATGGGTTATTTTCTATCATATATGTATATTTAGTGTCTGTGATACATCTTTTGAGTTAATGGTAATGATAATTCATATTTTCAAGAGTTGAAAATTTAAGACATGAATAATCATTATTAACTCATAAAATGCTCCCGACCATAGGATCATCATGAGGATGATGATTGATCCAGAAGGTTGGTGTACAATTGCTTCTTTTTAGTAGATGAGTCTTGAGCCTATGGGGTGGAGACACCGGAGCGAGAGTATAGGTACTCATTAGAGAATGAGGGCACTAAGCATGACCACCTCGAGTAGTCATTAGGAAGTCTACCTTCTCATCAATGACTGACTCGATGCTGCAGTGGTGTGTCTGGTTCTTTGATCTAAGGTGCATCGATAGTTCACCTTGAGGGTGTTATAGTTTGACTACACCATAACTCGGTCTCCTAGCCATTCGAAACTCTGAGGTGTATATTGGCTATAGCATGTTCATTGTAGGAACTGGATTGCATCAAATAGAATCTATGTACCTCGGTGGTAGAGGAGCAACCTTATGATGATCATAAGAATCAAGTCCATAAGCCCATGGCCATGGCAGAGTGAAATAATAGAAAGAGTTTTTATTTGATTTTTCACATCAGACTTGAATCAAATAATTACATCATACGACAGAAACTAGGGTTTGACGAGTTCACCTTAACCCTAATCTAATAGGGGCTCAAGATAGAAGAACTTAATCACACAGGTAGCTGCACCAAGAAGTTCATATTCAGCTCTGATGGGTTGCCACTATATACTGCTAGGTGTCACTAGTGGATTTTGGAAAGTAATTAGAATGATTTAGATGATCGATCATTCTAGCTGTTCGAATCAGAAGAATTCTGATCCATCGAAAGGAGTTTCGATGATGTCGATGATAGAGATCATGACATATCCCATTACCATACAGAACTAAACCTAACTAGATCACACAAACAAAGGTTTGAATCTATTGATCATTAATTGAACTGATCCAGTTCAATTGATCTGAATGAGATTCAATTAGGTTCAAGGAAATCGTGCTAGCACTCAATTGAACCTAATGTTCTTCTTTTACTATCATAAATAGTTGTCCTGACTGAGCCAAAGGAGTTCGTGCTTAATCAAAGGCCTTCACTTGGTTTGACTTGGTCTGACTGGAGTCTGTCTAGGTTAGAAAAGGGTTGCCTTATTCTGTAAGACAATACCTACCATTTTTGGTCACCTGCCATTTCTCATCCTTTGACTTTGGTCAATAGTTGACCTTTGACTGGTCAAATGTTGACCATTGATACTTTGACTTCTATCCATATGTCATGCACCTATTAGAGAGCTAGTGGGACTTGTCCCTCTGCCAGAACTTGGCAAGGAGGAGGGCGCATGCCAAGGGTAGTGTGCACCTAAGTTTAAGGCGCCCAGAAGTCCATGTTGGATAGGGACTCCATCTCCTTATTGGATTCTGATTAGACTCCTCCTAAGAACCAACTTTGACTGGTCTTAGGCATCATCTAAGGATGAATCCAAGGGACTCTATTTCCACCAATCAGATTTAGATTTGATTTCACAAAAGGTTATGATTGGTTGGGAAGAAGTGGAGTTGGATCACGCATAGTCTATAAATAAGACCCTGCACCCAACTCAAATTAAAGAATACAATTCCCATGCCCCAAGGCTGCCTCTCTCCTCCTCCTCCATGCCAAGTCCATCTTCTCCCTCTCCTCTCCATGCCCAAAGTAGTTTGGGATCTTAGTTGGTGCAATCTAGATGAGAGAAAGATGATAGAATGCTAGAAGGCTGCGCTGCTGCAAAGGACAACTGCTGATCTTCGAAAGCTATTTTGAAGATCCTCCAAATTAGATTCAGATCTATTTTTTGGAGCTATGATAGAGAAGAAGAGGATCTCTAGATTCAGTCTGAGTTGATACCGGTAGAGGCCAGGAACTTGCATGGCTAGATCTAGAACCTTCCGCTGCTTATAGGATCATCCATGGGTAATAGAATTACCCTACATCAAGATAAATTAAATATGATTTAATTTATCTATATTTTATTTTAATTATTAAAATAATAAAGATTAAATTTGAAATATTCTAGATTTAATTTTGATAAAAAAAAATTTTTTGAAATATATCTCTTGATTCGATCAGATCTGAACAAACCTGATCTGGGAAATCAGGATTTTCCTTCAACTGGTATCAGAGCCAAGATTCTAAAGTATTTAGATCTAATTTTAAATTTATTTTAATTAAAAATAAGTGATTTTAGATGTCACATGAGACATGATTATATTTAAAATCAGAAAAATTAAAATTAAATGATTTGGATCTAAGATTAGAAAATATGCATGACTAGTTCTAAAATAGAATAGTTCTATAGAATAGTCTTGCATGTTTATAATTTAATTTTGATTAAATCATATTTTATATTAATTTATTTACTATTTTTTTATATTATAATTATTATAATAATATCTAAAAAATAGTAAATAAAAATTATTTAATTTTAACATCATATGAGATATGATTGATGCATGTCTAGACTAGTTATAGAATAGTTCTACATAGTTGTCTAGATTAGAGTTTATTTTGATAATATCAATTTAAATCTAATTTTTTAGATCATTATGAGATGATTTAGATCTGAAAACATGTATGATTCAATACATCAGATGTATGCAAAATATGCCATGATTAGATCTAATTTGTATGTAAGATATATGATATAGATCTAAAATTATTTTGTACTATTACATATTCCTGATTAAGGCATTCCTCTTGGCCGTCTGGTCATACAAATGAAGAAGGGTTTAAAGGCCCTCTCCTCCCATCCGATGGGGTGTTCTTATGACGTGTAGGGATGCTGCGCGTTCATCCTTAATTAGAAACCCAAAACTTACTTTCTGCAAAACCCTAGATCCAGAAATCCTAGGATTTATTGTGCATATTTTGTTTATGAATCCTACTTAATTAAGAATTAAGATTATGAAATACTAATTAGGTCTAAAATTGAGAATTTTAGATCTAAGACATATTCATAATACTGGGTTTGGACTTGGGTAGCTCAATTAGGTCTAAGCGGTTGATCAAACCAAATCAAGAGTTGGTTAGATGGGATCAACAATGCTTAAATTGACCAGCCTAATAGGATTAAGTCTGAGTCAAGATCGAGTCACAATCAAGCAAGATCTAATTAGGCTCAGAGGTTAGAATCTGGATTATAGGCTAACCCAATTGGTTCTGGCTCAATAATTTGGTGTCTAAGATAAGTTTGGCACATACGATCGACTGGTTTTTAATTGGGAGCTACTCGACCTGAATGCGTTCTTATATGAGTTAATGGCATATCCCTTCCACCGATCTCACTTACTTGGCCATATCTATTGACTCAGTTCTAATTTGAGGCAGTCAATAATCTGAGCTAACCCATGCCACTAGGTTAGTCATAATTGTTATGACTATGATAAGTCTAGTTTAATGAAACCTGAATCAATTCTCCCTAAGAAAAGATTAAGTCAGAGGTCTTCCACCATTGTAGATGTGCGGGCCCTTCTCAGGATTGATTATTCTCGACTGGATATAGTGGCTCAATTGCACCGAAAAGATGCAACCATGTCTATTAGGCATTGGATGCTATGGACTGGACAATAAGTTGGGCTCAATATTTTGGATATGGTGAGAGACCCAATTAGGAATCCAGTCTGTGGAAATGGTTGGTCTAACTTAACTAAGGAGCGGATCAATATTTCAGATACGGTGAGATTCATGAATTAGAGATCAAGTTTGGGTGCACCATGATTAGAGAATCATTGAACAAGAGTTGTTCACTCATTGGCTAACCCATCATCAATAACTGTTAGGTGAGATGATGAGCCAGTCGGTGAGACTGCACCACCCACTAGAAATAATTAATCATGGAGATTTTTGCATTTCTATAGAGGGAGTGTAGGGATCCGAGAAAATAATGGGAGCTAATTTGTTTAAAAATAAAATCCCTAAATAAATTGGTCAAATCATAATTATAGTATCTAACTAGAATCTTTGACTCTCTATAGAAAAATGTCTGCGTCCAACTCATTAAAACCTATCTTGGACACACATAGATTGACCGAATCCAATTATAAACATTGATTCAGAAACTACAAAATTATTTTGGGTTTCGAGAAGTTAACCCATGTATTGGACCAGGACCCTCCCATCTTACTAGCCTGTCGATCCACTGAACAGAGAGCATCTCTAAAAAAATGGATAGATGAAGATAATAAGGCCAGATATTACATGTTGGGCTTGATGTCTGATGAGCTCCGGCACCAACTAAAGGGAAATCCTGATTTCCCGGACCAGGTTTGTTCAGATCTGATCAGATCAAGAGATATATTTCAAAAATTTTTTTCTTTGATCCTAATCAGATCTAAGATATTTTAGATCTGATTATTATTATTTTAGAAATAAAATAAAATCTAGATAAATTAAATTAAATTTAATTTACCTTGATATGGGTAATCCTATTATCCATTGATGATCCTGTATGTAGCGGAAGGTTCTGGATCTAGCCACGCAAGTGTATGGCCTCTATCGGTATCCACTCGAGTTGGATCTGGAGATCTTCTTCTTCTCTATCACATCTCAAAAGATCAGATCTGGATCTGATCTGGAGGATCTTCAAAACTTCTTTTGAAGATCAGCAGTCGTCCTTTGCAGCAGTGCAGCCTTCTAGCTTTCACTCGCCTTTCTTTGATCTGGATCGCACCAACCAAGCTCCAAAACTCTTTTGGACGTGGAGAGGAGAGGGAGAAGGTGGGTTTGGTGTGGAGGAAGAGGGGAGAGGTAGCCTTGGGGCATGGGGTTTGAATTTCTCAAACTTTTTTTTTCACAATCTAAGTTGGACGTAGGGTCTTATTTATAGACTGTCTGTGATCCAACTTCTCTTCTTCCCAACCAATCACAACTCTTTGTGAAATTAGATCTAAATCTAAGTGGTGGAAATAGAGTCCCTTGGATTCCTCCTTAGAGGGCGCCTAAGACTAGTCAAAGTTGGTTCTTAGGAGAACTCTAATTGGAATCCAAAAAGGAGATGGAGTCCCTGTCCAATAGGGACTCCTAGGCGCCTCCAACTTGGGCACACGCCAAGGGTGGCGTGCGCCCTCTTCCTTGCCAGGTTCTGATAGGGGGACAGGCCCCCACCAGCTCTCCAATAGGTGCATGATATATGGACAAAAGTCAAAGTGTTAATGGTCAACATTTGACCAGTCAAAGGTAGACTTTTGACCAAAGTCAAAGAACAAGAAATGGCAGGTGACCAAAAATGGCAGGTAATGTCTTACAAAATAAGACAACCTTTTTTGACTTGGACAACCTTCAGTCAGACCATATGAAGGCCTCTAATTGAGCACAAACTCCTTTGGCTCAGTCAGGACAACTAATTTATGATAGCAAAAGAAGAACGTTAGGTTCAATCGAGTGCTAGCACGATTTCCTTGAACCTAATTGAATCTCATTCAGATCAATTGAACTGGATCAGTTCAATTGATGATCACTAGATTCAAACCCTTATTTGTGTGATCTAGTTAGGTTCAGTTCTATATGGTAATGGGATTGTCATGATCTCTATCATCGACATTATTGAAACTCCTTTCGATGGATCAGAACTCTTCTAATTCAAATAGCTAGAATGATCGATCATCTAAATCATTCTAATTGCTCCCAAAATCTACCAGTGACACCTAGTAGTATATGGTGGCAACCCATTAGAGCTGAATGCGAACCTCTTGGAGCAGCTACTTGTGTGATTAAGTTCTTCTATCTTGAGCCCCGATCAGATTAGGTTTAAGGTGAACTCGTCAAACCCTAGTTTCTGTCATATGATGTAACCATTCGATTCAAGTCTGATGTGAAAATCTAAACAGAAACTCTTTCTATTATTTCACTCTGCCATGGCAATGAACTTTTGGACTTGATTCTCATGATTATCATAGGGCTGCTCCTCTACCATCGATGTAGATAGATTCTATCTTGATGCCATCCAGTTCCTACAATGAACATGCTATAGCCAACATACACCTCAAGATTCCATATGGCTAGGAGATCGAGTAATGGTGTAGTCAAACTATAACACCCTCAAGGTGAACTGCCGATGCATCTTAGGTCAAAGAACCAGACCACCACTGCAGCATAAGTCAGTCACGATAGAAGGTAGACTCCTATGACTACTCGAGGTGGTCATGCTCAGTGCCCTCATTCTCTCAAGTACCTGTACTCTCGCTCCGGGTCCACACGTAGACTCAAGACTCATCTCAAGAGAAGTGATGTACACCAACCTTCTGGATCAATCACCGTCCTCGTGATGATCCTATGGTCGGGAGCATTTTATGAGTTAATAATGATTATTCATGTCTTAAATTTTCAACTCTTGAAAATATGAATTATCATTACCATTAGCTCAAAGGATGTATCACAAACACTAAATACACATATGTGATAGAAAATAATTCATTTTATTGATATTAGTCAAAATTATAATTTTGCCCCTAGAAGTGTATTACAAGTGTCAGTCAATTCTGGCTTCTAGGGCACATATATCTAACACCAACATGAAGATATTAAGACTGCTAGCCAAATGTTGGCTCACCTACAAGAGATGTTTGGTGAATAGAGTCGCGCAGCCAAGTATGAAGTCACGAAATGACTTTTTAAGGCTAAGATGCGTGATGGGTAGTCAGTCTAAGATCACTGTCTGATGATGATCAAGGACTTGGAAGAGCTTGAGAAGCTCGGTGTGAAGTTAGACTTGGATCTACAGAACGATGTTATTCTTCAATCCTTGACTGATGCATATGGGCAATTCATCATGAATTACCACATGCATAAACATCAAATTCCTTGGCCGAATTAATGAACATGCTGGTCACCGCTGAGTTTTCTATGAAAGGTTCTAAAGGCTCAATTCTTACTATGGAATAGACTTCTTCTAAAAGAAAGTCTTCTAGAAAGAAAAAAAAGTATGCAAAAAAGTAGAAGGTGGAAAGAGCAAACAAGAAGAAGGCAGAATCGAAGAAGAAGGCCGCTGTCAAAGAAAAGTGTTTCCATTACAACAGTGACGACCACTGAAAGCGGAACTGCCCTACTTACCTGGCCACCCTGAAGAACAAGAAGGAAGGTCCTTCTAGAGGTATGCTCGTTATTGAGTCTAACCTTACGATTTCTTCTGCATCTAGTTGGGTGCTTGACTCTGGTTCTAGTGCTCATCTATGCACTTCCATGTAGGGTCTTGAGGATAGCAGGAGGCTGAGGGATGGAGACATGATCCTACACGTTGAAAATGGAGCAAGAGTTGCTACAGTGGTGGTGGAAACAGACCCTTTTCGATTATCATCTAGTTTAGATTTAGTTTTGAAAGACTATTATTATATGCCTGCAGCTAGCAGAAATTTGATTTCTGTTTCATGCTTAGCACTAGAAGGCTATGTGATTACCTTCTTTAACGACCATTGTAACATTCTTTATGAAAGAAATAAAATTATAAATGGTTTTCTTATTAACAGTCTTTATCAGCTTCATATTGATGTATCTGTTCTAACTATCGAGGAATTTTCAACTCTTGATTATTCATGTCTTAAATTTTCAACTCTTGAAAATATGAATTATCATTACCATTAACTCAAAAGATGTATCACATATACTAAATACACATATATGATAGAAAATAATCCATTTTATTGATATTAGTCAAAATTATAATTTTGCCCCTAGAAGTGTATTACAAGTGTCACCAATTCTGGCTTCTAGGGCACACATATCTAACAATCTCCCACTTATCCTAAAGCCAATTGGCTACAAGTCTAAGTCTCATCTTCTTAAGATGGACTTCGATCTTCTGCTAGCCCAACGGCTTTGTAAGTGGGTCTGCCACATTGTCTGCGGAGTTGACTCTCTTGACCTTGATATAATCCTTCTCGACATAATCGCGGATGAGGTGGTATCGCCGCTCAATATGCTTGAATTTTTGGTAAGACCTCGGCTCCTTAGCAAGGGCTATGGCGCCATTGTTATCTCAGTATAGAGGAATGGCATCTGATGGCATTACTCCGATTTCTGCAGCAAACTTTTTGCACCAGAATGCTTCCTTCGCAGCTTCTGATGCAGCGATATATTCTGCTTCCATGGTGGAATCTGCTATCACCGTTTGCTTGGAACTCTTTCAGCTGACAGCTCCACCATTGCACACAAACAGACTCCCAGATGTCGACTTTCGATCATCTATATCGGACATGAAATCCGAGTCTGTGTATCCCTGGACTTGGAGTTCTCCGTTACCAAAGACCAACATCATATCCTTAGTTCTTCTTAAGTACTTAAGGATACATTTCATAGAAGTCCAGTGTTCTTCATCTGGATTTGACTGATATCTACTTATAACACTCACAGCATGGGCTATATCAGGTTGTGTACATAGCATGGTATACATGAGACTCCCTATTGCAGAAGCATAAGGGATCTTGCTCATGCGTTCTATTTCCTCAGGTGAGCTAGGGCACATCTTCTTGGAAAGATGAATACCATGTTTGAAGGATATTAATCCCCTCTTAGAGTTTTCCATACCTTAATTCCTAGAATAAAGGATGCTTCGCCTAGGTCTTTCATGGAGAATTTCTTAGACAACCATAATTTGACTGTTGTTATCATAGGAACATCATTCCTAATAAGGAGGATGTCATCCACGTACAATACGAGGAAGGCAACAGCGCTCCCACTGACCTTTTTGAAAACACATGATTCCTCTTCATTTTTGATGAAACCAAATGTTTTGATCACATCATTGAAATGAGTATCCAGCTCTGAGATGCTTGCTTAAGTCCATATATAGACCTTTGCAGCTTGCAAATCTTATGATCAGTATCACTGGATATGAAACCTTGCGGCTGTTCCATATAGATATCTTCCTCAAGATATCCATTTAAGAACACCGTTTTCACGTCCATTTGCCAAATTTCATAATCGAAATAGGCTGCAATGGCAAGCAATGTGCGGATGGATTTTAGCATAGCCACTGGTGGAAAGGTATCCTAATAGTCAATGCCTTCACGTTGACTATAACCTTTTGCCACTAGTTTAGCCTTGAATGTCTCCACATTCCCATCAGAATCAATCTTTCTCTTGAAGATCCATTTACACCCAATAGGTACTATACCTTTTGGTGGATCTACCAAGGTCCAGACTTGGTTTGAGTGCATCGAGTCAATTTCTGACTGCATTGCCTCTAGCCATTTCTTAGAGTCGATATCTGATATCGCCTCGTTGTAGGTTTTGGGATCATCACCATGAGCACCATTGCCTACGAGGAACATTTTCTCTACTTCCTCTGAAATAATACCTAAATATCTCTCAGAGGGATGGGAAACTCTTTCCGATTTACGAGGTGGAGGAGGTAGTGTTCTTATTGGCTCAACCTGATTTGGTTCCAATTGGTCCTTAGCTCATTGTACTTGTGAGACTTTCTCATCAAGCTTGATTTACCTTCCAATGCCGCTATCTTGAATAAACTGCTTTTCAAGAAAGATGGCATGTAGACTCACAATCACATTATGATCTTCTGAAATGTGGAAATAGTATCCTAATGACTCTTTAGGATATCCTATGAATCGAGCTCTGAAGGACCTAAACTCTAATGATAAGCATCATTAATTCATCAGTAAAAGTATTAATTTATTAATTAATTTATATTAATTTTTAAGAATTATTAATTAATTTATATATAATTTTTAAAAAATTCATATTTTTATTAACTAAAAAATTAATTAAAAAATAATAATAATTAAAAAATAAAATTTTATTATCAATAGAAAGAGCTCATTTTTTTGATCATAATGAAATAAATTTTAAGTAAAACGAAGCTAAAATAGAAAAGATATAAATTTTTAAAGATATAAAATAAATAAAAATTAAATAAAAAAGAAAATGGCTCAATCGACTCTGTAAGCCGAGCCACCAAGCCAAGCCAAGCCAAGCCATCAAAGCTGACTCAGCTACTTAAGCCATCAGTCGGTCCACGATCCAGACGTGGACTGCCAGCTCAGCAAAAATCGACGAATCAGAGATTGCCAGGTGGCGGACCTAGACCCTTAAACGGTCCATAGAAATTTATTACGACTGACAGGGTATTTTGGTCTTTTCACCTAGCGACAAGAGCACTGATTGGTTGTGGTGCGCGGTGCGGTCGGTCCATGCGATCCATGGGAACAGTAATTGCACGATCGAACGGCTGCGGTTGATTGCGGTCAAGATCGGACGGACGGTGGTGGATTATTTCTGGGTTTGATTCAAATTCTATCAGCGATCTGGCGCGATCCGATTGGCCAGAAAACCAAGTGATGAAGATCCAATGGTCCTAGAATGCTCCCGACAAGTGATCAAGGACTCCGAAGCATGATTTGCGGCCAGATTTCCTCCATCAATGCGCGATCGGATGGTCAAAATTTAATCCGACCCGATCTGGGCTGATATGCATCCGATTTTGATGATTTTTGGACCGTTGGATTCCTATTGAATGGCCAGATTTCACCAGGCTTACCAGAGTCATATCAGAGCTATTTTGATTCAAATTTTATTCAAATTTCTTTGTATTTTGATGATTACAAAGGCTATTAGTCCCACATTGCCTTTAGAAAAAAATATCCAGCCCTCCTAGCTCTATAAAAAGGATCCCAGGCCTTCAGAAATCAACATCTCCGATCAAGGTGAAGCTTTGGTACAGGGCGAAGCTAGGCTATGGGTTAAAGGCTGCTTCGAAGCAATGGATGCCGAGAAGAAGAGCCGAGCTTCTACACCATCTTTCTGCCAATGCCGATCCAAGATCAGAGATCAGGCTATTTTATTTTATTTTCTTTTCTTTTTAAATTTTTATGTATTTAAATTTTAAAATTTTAATTAATAAAAATTTTATTTTTGCACTTTAATTTCTTGCTTTTTATTGCAATTTAATTTTTATATTTTAATTATTATTTTTTTTATTGTAAGTAGATGCTAAGATCTAATTAGTAGATCTTAGTACCAAGTTTAAATTTCTGCATCTTTTAATTTTTATTTTTAATTTTCCGACTTCACTTTTAATTCTAAAAACTCAAATCTTTTTCTTTTTCTTTTTAAAAGTCAAAGATTTTAAATCTAAAATACTACCTTTCCTATTGATTCGACTCGACTCACCGCTATCTACGCATTTTTAATGATTTTAAGAAGTTGGATTAAACTAATAAACACGATGTCTTAACGACAACATCATGTTCCTATCAAGTTTTTGGTGCCATTATCGGAGAATATTTTTGATTTTTAATTTTAATTTTTTTGATTTATTAAAAATAATTCCGACAAACGCACCAAGTTTTTGATGCCATTATCGGAGAAGGCACGAACATTAAATTTTTGATCTCTTTGATTTTTTTTAAATAAATTATAAAATTTTTATTTTTTTTATAAATATTGCTTGCTAATCTTTTTTATTATTTTATAGAAAAAAAATTAAAGAATAAAAAGAATCAGAAGTTTTGCTTAGTGAGATCAATCCTAACCCTAGTTCTCTTTTTTTTTTATTTTTTTTATTTATTTATTTTATTTTTAAATTAATTTTAAAAAAATATTTATTTAAATCTAATTAAAAGTCTCATGAGAAGATTAGAAACTGTAACTGCTTAGAGCATGCATCATATTATTTTTATTTTTATTTTTATTTTTATTTTATTTTTTTTGGTGATTGCTGGAGGCAAGGTAAGCCTTTCAGAATTCAATTAGTTGCATGCATCTAGTTTAAATTGCATAGAACCCTTTGATTGAAAATTTTTTATGCATATTCATATTAAATCAAATTAAGGGCACAACCCAATTAAACAAGATAAGGATGGGAATTTGATCACCCTTTCTTAGCCCACAAACAACCAACCAGCATCCTGCATTGACCTAAGCCTTTAATTTTAAAATCAATTAGACATCAACCCTAGGAACTCGAGCTCAATAGGACAAGGAAACCCTAAGAGTTGAATCAGATTAGCATTAGTCAATTTGACTGGTGTCTAGGAAAGTGGTTCAGGGATGACTGGGCCCGAAGGAAGGTGGTTTCTAATTGGTTCCATTCGCTTACCTGGCCAAGCACAATTGGTGTCTAAGGCAAGCAACGGGGGGACTCCCACCGACCTTACACTTACCTGGCTAGTTGATTGGCTAATCCTACACTTGGAGGGCTTGAAGGTGACCTTGGCAGTTAGGAGCTGTCTAGATCTAGGATAACCTTTAGTCAGGATTGATTGACCAACTTGATTGCTAACCAACATTAAATCTAATTAAACCTAATTCTTCTCTTTCTTCTTAGTTCTAGGACTCCTTAGGACCTCTTCTTTAGAACTCTTCTTTCTTCTCCTTACTCCTCTAAAAATAAAATAAAATAAAATAAAATAAAAATTAAATTAAACTAACTAAAAAATATTAAAAATAATAATTAAATTAAATTAAATTAAATTAAAATTAATAAATAAAATAATTAAAAAAATTAATTTTTAATATAATAAAATAATAATAAAAAAAATAAAAAAAATTCTAAAAAATTTTTGAACCATACATTAGGGTTACACTAATACATGCATGGTAGGAAATCACTTTTTCTGATTTAGTTGAACTTAATTGAATGGTTGATTCACATTAAACATAATAATCAAATGGCTAATCTGAATCTAATAGTCCAAAAATTAGATAAAGTTGACCTTCTTGCTCAGAAAATAGATCAACTCCTAATCCTAGGTCAACAATCTCCTGCACAATTCACATCATCTTCTAATTATCAGGAGATTTATTCAATCTGTGCTAGCCCAACCCATCATGTGAGTGAATATCCTATGACTGCACAGTTTCCATATTTTATCCAAGAACAAGTTCAAGCTACTCAAGGATACTCCAAATTGATTAATGATCCATTTTCAAATTCATATAATTCAGATTGGAGTAACTTTAATTTTTCTTGGACATCCCAACAGACTCAGGCTCAGACCCAAATTTTCACTTGAGCAAAATTATCAAAATAGATCCCAATATCAAAATTATGCCTATAATAATGGTCAGCCTAGTCAGTTTATCCAGCCATCATATTATAATCAGCCCTCATACCCACCTCCTCAACAGACCAATCTAGCTGATGATAGATTTAACCAACTTCAACAATTGATTCTGACTCAACAGCAATCTATCGCCAGACTAGAAGCTCAAATAGGATAATTAGTTGAGTCTAACATGAGGAGAGAACTAGATCAACTATCGAACCTACCAATTTCAAACAACCCACCTAATGTCCACCAATCACCTGGACCAAGTTATCAATTTAATGTCTCACCTAAGAATCCCAATTTGAGAATACCAAAGTAATTCCTGAACTTAAAAGCTATAGGATTCTTATGGACCCATACCAAGACCAGGTGAGAGAGGCTAGTACTGATGCTAGCCAAAATAAAAAATTAGAGAAACTGGTTAGTACTGAGACTAACCACATAGAAGAACCCGAGCCAGGAATTAGTACTGGATGCTAGTTCTAGTTTAAATGAGATAGAAATAGAAAAAAAGAGAATAGATGATTTACCCGAGACTTATAAACCTAATGTCCTATTCCCTTTAACCCTAAGAAGCCGGTTCTTCTTACAAAAATCAAGAGGCATGTAATGAAATATCAATGGAGTTATTTAAGCAAGATCACATTAATTTACCTCCAAAATTAAAATAGCCTTTAGTCACCATTCCAGCACCCATTGAATCAAACTTAACTCCTAAAACTCCATTCATGAGCATTTTAGAAAAACAAATAGGAGAAATTCTTAATAAATATGGGTCTGAGAATGGAATCATAAATTATATCCCTAAAATTAATAATGAATATATCAATAATGGGATTATAAATCAACTTTCTGAGATTGGCAATCCAAAACCATTGGAATTTGTCAATCCAATATTCGACACAGGATAGTGAGCTGCATTGTGTCTGGCTGAAGATGGTAAACTTAGCGCTTGTTGGGAGGCAACCCAATATTTAGTTTTTATCTAATTTATCTTTTTAGTTTATTTTTTTTTAGGATAATTTGAATAAGTTGGAGGGAGAGCTCAAATTTTCAAAGGCATGTGCTGGACCAAAAATATACTGAGTTAGGTGTATTCTTCCATGTTCTTTATTACATCCTTTATTTTTTTTTCTTCTCCATTGAGGATAATGTCGATTAAGTTGGGGGGGAGAAAAAAATAAAAATTTTAAAATTTTAAGTCCTCAAAAAAGTTAGTATTTAGTATTTAGACACCTGATTATGCTTAAGAATCGAATTAAACTAAGCATTTTTAAAAAAAATTGATGCACAGATTAGAGAATCTATGAGATATTAAGGAATCAAGTATTAAGAAAATTCAATAAAGAGTTAAGTCTAGAACATAAAAAATTTTTCTTGGAGCATTTCTAATTATTTCTATTAGCATCAAAGAAAAGTCTACTTTTTATAGGCTTGTGTAGGGTAACTATACATTTCTTCATATAAAAATTTATTTTAATAAAATAGTTTTCAAGTACTTCTCACTGAGTAACCGGGCCTCTTTGCCTAAGCAAGCATTGAGTTTCGCATCAAAAGGTGGGAAGGGCAAAGAAGCTCGTTGTAAAGCTAGTCTTAACTCGTAGCCTATTTGATTCGAGCTAGTAAGTCCGAGGGGTATTCTATACCTAGTGCCCTAAAGCCAACTGGTTTGGGAGTCATTGGCCCAAGACTCGCTACATGGATCAAATAGAAAGCTTAAGGAGTTAAGACACTCAATAGTGGTACAACGTTAAAAAAAAATATAATATATATATTGGTTTCCCACCGAGTAACCGGGTCTCGTTGCCTAAGTAAGCAATGATATTCACATCAAAAAGTGGACAATGTAAAAATAAAAATTAATAAATGAAGGATGGAAGTAGCAATACACTTGCCTATATGAAAGTTTAGACAAATCAGAGATAAAGGTAGGATAATTTAGAAAAAGTTTTGAAAAATTTAATATTTCTTTACTTAATTTTTCTATTGATAAGTATTAATACCCCAATGATATGTCTCATTTAAGCTCTACTGAATATCAATGGCCATTTTGAAAATTGCTTAGGTAAAATTCGAAACTCTAAAGTTAAAAGGTATTTAAAACTAAATTCTTTCTTTACTCGAGGACGAGCAAAGCTTAAGTTGGGGGGTGTGATAAGCATCATAAATTCATCAATAAAAGTATTAATTTATTAATTAATTTATATTAATTTTTAAGAATTATTAATCAATTTATATATAATTTTTAAAAAATTCATATTTTTATTAATTAAAAAATTAATTAAAAAATAATAAAAAAATTAAAAAATAAAATTTTATTATCAATAGAAAGAGCTCATTTTTTTGATCATAATGAAATAAATTTTCAAGTAAAATGAGCTAAAATGGAAAAGATATGAATTTTTAAAGATATAAAATAAATAAAAATTAAATAAAAAAAGAAAATGGCTCAGCCGGCTCCGTAAGCCGAGCCACCAAGCCAAGCCAAGCCATCAAAGCCGACTCAGCCATTTGAAGCCATCAGCCGGTCCACGATCCAGGCGTGGACCGCCAGCTCAGCAGAAACCGACGAATCAGAGATTGCCACGTGGCGGACCTAGACCCTTAAAGGGTCCACAGAAATTTATCACGGCTCACAGGGTATTTTGGTCTTTTCACCTAGCGACAAGAGCGCTGATTGGTTGTGGTGTGTGGTGCGGCCGGTCCACGCGGTCCATGGGAACAGTAATTGCACGCGATCGGACGGCTGCGGTTGATTGCGGTCAAGATCGGATTGG
>QRFJ01005179.1:0-79180 GCA_006176705.1 Cocos nucifera
AAAAAGAGAGGTGATCTAGGATCTAATAACATGATCTATGCATGTAAAAAATATAAAATGAAATATTAAATAAAGATAACGATGTTGATCATGTCAACGTCAAACCAAGACTAGATCTAATCTAACAGGAGAATGAGATCAAATCTCTTTTATCTTTCTGCAAGTTGGAAACTCCACTTGCTAATTTGAGGCTAAGGTTATTGCTTTGAGCTGCACACATGTTTGGCCTCTATAGAAAATCCACATGAAGCCTCAATCGTTGATCTAAAGTCTAGCGATTAAAAATCAGTACAGTATGCTAGTACTATGCTGATCCTTCTTTAATGGGTTGATGATGAAACTCTTTTTTTGATCAACTTGGACCTTCCAAAGTACCAAAGAAGAGATGGGAAGATCTAAAAGAACTCATTTTCTTTACCTTTTTCTCACAAAAAGATTGTAGAAAAGGATCTAAGAGAAACCCTAGAGAAGACCTCTCTTCTCTCTTTCTTTTCTCTCACCTAGACACAACAACTTGTATCTTTACAAATCACCACACCCGAGAGCCATTTGTGCCCAAGACTCCCATGCCCAAACCCTCTTTCAAAGGACTAATTTTTGTAGATATTTCATGGCCTAACTCCACTTAAATAGAGAGTAATGACAAAGACCTTGTCTAGGTCAAATTCCTAGGAAGGCATGTCCAAACTAAGCAAGGATTGGGGCACCAAACTCTTGGGCACCTCCTCCTATTTCTTTTGTGTGGAAACCCTAGAAGTGGCACACAAATATTCTCATAAATCCCATGAAAATATCAGAGAAATCAAAATACCATGTAAGAAATAGGTTTGGGTTTGGGTTGCAACAAACTCTATCAAATAGAGTTTGAAATCAAAATAACTAACTTATTTTTGACTTGGTCCTCAACCAAATACCATGTAAGAAATATATAGGGAATGAGGGTGCATGTCGTCTCTCTAGAAATGAGAGGTTTCATACAAAAACCAAAAAAAATAGAATGGAGATAGGCATAGGAAGCAAGGTGGCGCAAGGAGGAGAAGTCCTAGTCACACTAGGACTTCTTATTTTGACTTGGTCAAATTTGTTATTTGAATCTAATTAAATCAAAACTGATGCAACCAAATTAGAGATGATCTTAGTTTAACTAAGAGCCTAATTAAATAAGATTAAACTAAATTTAAATATAATTTAATTTCTAATCAAATTAGAAACTAGGTGCATACAAGTCCTAATCGAATAGGGACTTATTCTTCCTTGCAATTAGCTTATCCAATAAATTAATTGAACTTGATCCAATCAAGCCCAAATTAAATCTAATTGAATCTTATTTAATTAGACTACATCTCAATCCTTTGGCTCAATCAAATTGATCCAATTAACAATCTGATTGCTAATCGATCGACCTGCAACACTTGCATTAGGTCAAACATCAATAATATTGATTGTTTGACTTGAGAATGATTCTAGATCATTGATTAACCATCCGATCAGATTGAGACCTTCTATATGTGTGACCTCATAGGTTTGAACCTAAACTAGTAGTATAGGAATAAATTCTTATACCAATTGAAGTGACCATCAACCAATGGTATCCTATGGCCCGATAGGTTGAATGTATAAAGCAACACTCTTAGGACCCATGTGGATATGGTTTTTGTATATTTCATCCTCTTAACCTATATATTCATAGGACAACTTAGGGTTTGACTATCAACCCTGATTAGATCATCCATATTGTATTTTAAAATACCAAATCCATCATATGGATTATCCTAGCCAAGGTTTTGCTAAATTGAAATACAGTGATGCATTATCTCCAAACTCTTGGAGTGGTCAAACCCATCTTGATCGCTCACTGACTTTATAAGTATTTGATTGTACTCAAAAATCTTTCATCACTGAATTAAAAATTCAGGTAGTCCAGCACCAAAGCATAGTGAGTTGCTTGCAAGCCACCATGGCGATCTCAGATCTATGGGACATTTATACCCATATCCCATCAGAGAAATGCTCGATAACAAAATGCCCCAAAGTTGGTCACGTTCAGTAATGATGTACCCCAACATCTCAATTATATGCCATACTAATATCTCCATACTTCTTGGTTAAGTGGATAAGTGATCTATATGGCACACAACGATCTACATTCGATAAATGTTATTGTCCTAATCAATAACATATCATTTAGTCGTGAATAGTTTTAAGAACTAATCGATAAATTTTTTCTTTATCAAAACTAAATAGTTTTAAGGACTTCATCAGAATAAAGGAGTTTATTAGAAGATGTAGACTTTATGATGACAAAAATATCGAAATAAAATTTTGTTCAATTAAAAATCATTTATACTTATAAAATAGCACAACCATCGATAGGTTGACGATTGGCTTTAGAACATATTTTTCAATAACTTTCACTAATCTTAAAGACATTCGGTACAGTATCTAATTTCCATCTTTGACTTATGGTTGTTGAACTCCTTTATCATCAAGACTTTAGTAAAGAGATTAGCCAAATTATCCTTTTCGTCGATCTTCTTAAGATTGACATCACCTCGATCCATGATCTTCCGAACTAGATGATAGCGGTGAAGTATGTACTTTATCCTCTGGCGTGTCTTCAATTTCTTTGATGGGAAATGGCTCCAGTGCTACCATAGTAGAGCAGAACTGGACTATCTAGGAAGGGTGCTACTTCAAGCTCGATGATAAACTTTTTCAGCCACACAACTTTCTTTGCAGCATCAGATGCCGTGACATACTCCATCTTGCAAACTGGCCCTGCCATAGTGTAATGCTTGGAACTCTTCCAGTAAATGGCTCCATAGTTTTGGATAAAGATATAACCTGACATGCTTCTACTATCATCATGGTCAGATTGAAAGTTAGAGTCTGTAAATTCCATAAGTTTCAAATCTGACTCACCGTAAATGAGCCATTGGTTCATAGTATTTCTTAGATACTTAAGGATAGTTTTCACCACTTTCTAGTAGTTTTTTTCTAGATCAGATTGGTATCTACTCACTACTCCTAATGAGTATGCTATAGGATTTGGTGTGGTGCTCGCAAGCCTTGGGAGACCACAAGAGGAGCCAGGGTGTTGGCTCTGAGAGTCTAGGATAGGTGCGAGTCCTAGGACTAGGACAAGAGTTGTCCAAGGATGAAGAAAGCGTGTAGCCCTGCACGGGCTCGAGGTTTAGGTGTGAGGATCTTGTGGGGCTTGGTAGGTGCTGTTAGGTATGTGCCCTAGAAGCCAGATTGGTTGTCACTTATAATACACTTCTAAAAGTAATTTAATAATTTCAACTATAAATTAATAAATGGATTATTTTTCTATCACAATATGTATTTAAAAGTATCTGTGATACATCCTTTAAGTTAATGATAATGATAATTCATATTTCAAGAGTTGAAAATTTAAGACATGAATTTTCATAATTAACTCATAAACTACTCCTGACCGTAGGATCATCATGAGGATGGTGATCGATCTAGAAGGTTGGTGAATGATCATTTTCTTAGGATAGATGTATCTTGAGTCTACAGTATGGAGACACCAGAGCGAGAGTATAGATACTTCTTAGAGAATGAGGGTACCGAGCATGACCACCTCGAGTAGTCATAAGAAAGTCTACCTTCTCACCAATGACTGACTCGATGCTGTAGTGGTGTGTATGGTTCTTAGGGTGCATCGATAGTTCATCTTGAGGGTGTTATAGTTTGATGACACCATAAATTGATCTCCTAGCCATTCGAAATTCTGAGGTGTATGTTGACTATGTTCATTATAGGAATTGGATTGCATCAATAATGGAATTTATCTACCTCAGTAGATGAGGAGTAGCCCTATAATAATCATGAGATTGAGTCCTTAAGCCCATGGCCATGGCAGAGTGAAAATGATAGAAAGAGTTTCTATTAGAATTTCATATTGGACTCGAATCAAATGATTAATTCACATGACAGACAATAGGTTTGACGAGTTCACCATAACCCTAATCCTATCGGGGCTTAAGATAAAAGAACCCAATCACACAGGTAACTACACCAAGAGGCTCGCTTTCAATTCTGATGGGCTGCCACCATATACTGCTAGGTGTTACTGATGGATTTTGGAAGCAATTAGAATAATTTGGATGATCAATCATTCTAATTGTATGAATCAGAAAAGTTTTGATCCATCGAAAGATATTTCGATGATGGAGATGATGGAGATCGCAACATACCTCATTACCATACAGAATTGAATCTAACTGGATCACACAAACAAGAGTTTGGGTCTAGATGTCAATAATTGAGCTAATCCAGTTCGATTGATTTGGATTAGATCCAATCTGGTTCATGGTAATCATGCTAGCACATGATTGAGCCTAACTTTCTCCTTCTGAAATCTTTTTGATTCGTCGCAACTAAGTCAAATTTGATTTGACTCATTTTTATATTTTGAATGGATTTATTTTCATCTGACTAGAATAAGTCTAGGTTAGATTAATTATAGAAATTAAATTCATTCATAGTCAAATTGGACTAGGGTCAAAAGTTGACCTATTTAAGAGAATTGATGGTCACCTGATTAGATGATTCTAAAAAATTATCTAGAAATTATTTTCTTCTAATTTTTGGATATGTGATAGAGCATAAATTATATATTGGGTATACCAAATTTTGAGATTTTTGAAGATATCTAGACTAAGTTATGATAGAGTTTGATTTAAATCAAACTATTAAGGAAAGAGTCCTAGGCGCAATCGACTCTTCCTTATCTACTCATGCCACCACTTTTAGATTTATTTTGAAGGAAAAATCTCGATTTTTCGGATCAGATTCGTTCAAATCTTGATTAGATCAAGAGAGATATTTTAAAATTTTTTTTTGATTCCAATTCAGATCTGAGATATTTTAGATCTAAAATTATAGATTTAATAAAATAAAATAAAAATAAATTAAATCTAATTTAATTTTGTATCTTTTGTTATGTAATCAGATTATCCTATGATGATCCTGCTGATTACTTGAGATTCTGGATCTAGCCACATAAGTACCTGGCCTCTATCGGTATCCACTCTGATTGGATTTGGAGATCTTCTTTTTTTTTATCATCTCTCGAAATATCAAATCTGGATCTAATTTGGAGGATCTTCAAAACTTCTTTTGAAGATCTAGAATCATCTCTTGCACCAGTGCTGCCTTTTTCCTTTCTCATCACCTTTCTCTTGCCTGGATCGCACCAAACTGGAGCCCAAATCTCCATGGGCGTGGAGAGGAGAGAGGGGACCTAAAGATGGCATGAAGGAGGGAGAGGGGCAGCCTTGTGGCATGGGCTATTGGAGATTCTCTTCTAAAGCTTGATGCAGATAGGGTTTTTATAGACCCTACTGTGCCAAGCAGTGCCACATCATCCCGACCAATCATGTCGCTTCATGTAATCATATCTAAATCTGATTGATGGGATGACATCACCTGATCCAAATAGATGAGAGCCCCCTCTAATCATCCTTAGGTGGCGCCAAGATTGGTCAAAGCAAAGTCCTTTGGTGCCTCCTAAGTTGATTCCAAGAAGCAACCTAGAGTTCCATCTGTATGGGACTCCAGGTGTTCCTATCCTTGGGCTCATGCCTCCATAGGCATGCACACCCTCCTTTCCATTTTTTAGCAAGGGGATAATTTTTTATCTACTCTCCTATTGGTGCATGACACATGGATAGATATCTAAGTATCAAAGGTCAACGTTTGACCAAAGTCAAAAGATAAGAATTGATAGATGATGGAAAATGACAGGTGTTGTCTCCAATTTATCTCATAAATAAGACAATCCTTTTCTGATCTGAATAAGCCCTGGTCAAACAAAGTAAAGGTACCTGAGTGAGCACAAACACATTTGGCTCAGTCGAGATGACTTTTAATGATTGTAGAAGAAGAACGTTAGGCTTAATCATATGCTAGCACGATTTTCTTGAACCTAATTGAATCTAATTTACATCAATTGAATTGGGTTAGTCCAATTGATGATATCCAGATCCAAACCTTTATTTATGCGACCTAGTTAGGTTTAGTTCTATATCGTAATGGGATATGTCGCGATATCTATCATTGACATCATCAAAATACCTTTTGATGGATCAGAACTTTTCTGATTCAAAAAATTGGAATGATCGATCATCTAAATCATTCTAATTGCTCCCAAAATCCACCAGTGACACCTAGCAGTATATGGTGGCAACCCATCAAAACTAAAAATGAACCTCTCGATGTAGCTACCTATGTGATTAAGTTCTTCTATCTTGAGCCTCGATCAGATTAGGGTTAAGGTGAACTCGTCAAACCCTAATTCTTTGTCATATGATTTAATCATTTGATTCAAGTCCGATGTGAAAATCTTAATAGAAACTCTTTCTATTATTTCACTCTGCCATGGCCATGGGCTTATGGACTTGATTCTCATGATCATCATAGGGCTGCTCCTCTTCTATCGAGGTAGATAGATTTCCTCTTGGTGCAATCCAATTCCTACAATGAACATGCTATAGCCAACATACACCTCAGGGTTCCGAATGGCTAGGAGATCGAGTCATGGTGTAGTCAAACTATAACACCCTCAAGGTGAACTATCGATGCACCTCAGGTCAAAGAACCAGACACACCCACTGCAGCTTCGAGCTAGTCATTGACGAGAAGGTAGACTTCCTTATGACTGCTCGAGGTGGTCACGCTCAGTGCCCTCATTCTCTAATGAGTACCTGTACTCTCGCTCTGGTGTCTCTACACCGTAGACTCAAGACTCATCTACTATAAAGAAAGCGATTGTACACCAACCTTCCGGATCAATCACCATCCTCATGATGATCCTATGGTCAGGAGCATTTTATGAGTTAATAATGAAAATTCATATCTTAAATTTTCAACTCTTGAAAATATGAATTATCATTACCATTAACTCAAGGAATGTATCACAGACACTAAATACACATTTGTGATAGAAAATAATCTATTTTATTATTTATAGTTAAAATTATAATTTTGCCCCTAGAAGTGTATTACAAGTGTCAGCCAATTCTGGCTTCTAGGGCACACATATCTAACAAACTCCCACTTGACCTAAAGCCAATTGGCTACAAATCTAAGTCCCATCTTCTCAAGGTGGGCTTCGATCTTCTGCTGGCCCAACAGCTTTGTGAGTGGATCCACCGCATTGTCTGCAGAGTCGACTCTCTTGACCTCGACGTAACCCTACTCAAGATAATCGTGGATGAGGTGGTATCGCCGCTCGATGTGCTTGAATTTCTGGTGAGACCTCGACTCCTTAGCAAGGGCTATGGTGCCATTGTTGTCGCAGTATAGAGGAATGGCATCTGATGGCATCACTCCAATCTCTGTGACAAACTTCTTGTACCAGAATGCCTCCTTCGTAGCTTCTGATGCAGCTGATGTATTCTGCTTCCATGGTGGAATCTGCTATCATTGTCTACTTGAAACTCTTCCAACTGATAGCACCACCATTACACACAAACAGACTTCCAGATGTCGACTTTCGATCATCTACATCAAACATAAAATCCAAGTCTGTGTACCCCTGGACTTGGAGTTCTCCATTACCAAAAACCAACAACATATCCTTAGTTCTTCTCAAGTACTTAAGGATACATTTCACAGAAGTCCAGTGTTCTTCACCTGGATTTGACTGATATCTGCTCGTGACACTCACAGCATGGGCTATATCAGGTCGTGTACATAACATGGCATACATGAGGCTCCCTATTGCTGAAGCATAAGGGATCTTGCTCATGCATTCTATTTCCTCAGGTGTGCTAGGGCACATCTTTCTTGGAAAGATGAATGCCATGTCTGAAGGGTACCAAACCCCTCTTAGAGTTTTCCATGCTAAACCTCTTTAGCACTTCTTCTATATACATTTTCTGTGAAAGTCCAAGCATCCTATTCGCTCTATCTCTATAGACCTTAATTCCTAGAATAAAGGATGCTTCTTCTAGGTATTTCATGAAGAATTCTTTAGATAATCACATTTTAACTATGATTAACATGAAAATATCATTCCCAATAAGAAGGATATCATCCACACACAATACAAGAAAGACAACAATGCTCCCACTGACCTTTTTAAAGATACATGGTTCCTCATTGTTCTTGATGAAACTAAATAATTTGATCACATCATTAAAATGAGTATTCCAGCTTTGAGATTCTTGATTAAGCCCATATATAGACCTTTGCTGCTTGCATACCTTATGATCAGCATCACTGGATGTGAAACCTAGGGACTATTCCATATAGATATCTTCCTCAAGATATCCATTTAAGAATGCCGTTTTCACATCCATTTTCCATATTTCATAATCGAAATAGGCTACAATAGTAAGCAATGTGTGGATGAATTTTAGCATGGTTATTGACGAAAAGGTATCCTGATAGTCAATGCCTTCGCGCCTCATGCTGACTAGAACCTTTTGCCACTAATCTAGCTTTGAATGTCTCCATATTTTCATCTGCACCAATCTTTCTCTTGTAGATCCATTTACACCCAATAGGTACTATACCTTCTGGTGGATCTACCAAGGTCCAGACTTGGTTTGAGTGCATCGAGTCAATTTCTGACTTCATTGCCTCTAACCATTTCTCGAAGTCGATATCCGATATCATCTCGTTATAGGTTTTGGGATCATCACCATGAACCCCATTACCTACGAGGAACATTTCCTCTATTTTCTCTGAAATAGTACCTAAGTACCTCTCAGGGGATGGAAAACCCTTTTCGATCTACGAGGTGGAGGAGGTAGTGATTGTATTGGCTCAACCTGATTTGGTTCCATTTGGTCCTTAGCTCGTTGCTCTTGTGAGACTTTCTCATTGAGCTTGATCTGCTTTCCAATGCCGCTATCTTGAATAAACTATTTTTCAAGAAAGATGGCATGTCGACTCACAATCACATTGTGATCTTCTGGAATGTAGAAATAATATCCTAATGACTCTTTAGGATATCCTATAAATCGAAGCTCTAAAGGACCTAAAGTCTAACTTGTCCGCTTGTTGTCTTTTGACATGAGCCGGACAACCCCAAATTCTGAGATGACTCAGACTTGGTTTCTTACCATGCCATATCTCATACGGTGTGGTAGGAATGGTTTTAGAAGGAAACCCTATTCAGTAAGTATATTGCAGTTAACAAATAGTATCTCCCAAAAAAAATCAGGAAGGTCTGTGAAGCTCATCATGGATCGGACCATATCTAATAGGGTCCGATTCCTCCATTCTGAAATTCCATTGAGTTGAGGTGTTCCAGGTGGAGTCCATTGAGAGACTATGCCATTTTTCTTGAGATAGTCTAGGAATTTCTGACTAAGGTATTCACCTCCTCGATCTGATCGAAGAACCTTAATGGATTTTTTAGTTTGCTTTTCTACTTCATGTCTGAATTCTTTGAACTTTTCAAAAGCTTCAGACTTGTGTCTCATAAGATACACATACCCATACCTAGATAAATCATCGGTAAAGGTTATGAAGTAGACAAAGTTGCCTCTAGTTGGCACATCAAATGGGCCGCACACATCAGTATGTACTAGGGCAAGAAGATCCGTGGCCCTTTCCCCATGTCCTAACAAAAGGGAGCTTAGTCATTTTGCCATTGAAGACAAGATTCACAAATTGGATATGACTCGAAAGTCAATGGACTCAATAGCCCATTTTCTCCAATTTGTTAATCCTATCTTCTGCTATATGACCTAGTCTTAGGTGCCATAGATACCTATCATTTGGACTATCCCTAGGTCATTTCATGGCATTCACATTTTGCTCGATATTAAAAATAGATACATCAATATGTAACTGATAAAGACTATTAATAAGGAAACCACTTGCAATTTTATTTCTTTCATAAAGAATGTTACAATGGTCCTTAAGAAAACTAATTACATAGCCTTCTAGTGCTAAGGCATGAAATAGAAATCAAATTCCTGCTTGCTGCAGGCACATAATAACAGTCTTTTAATACTAAGTCTAAACCAGATGGTAGTCGAAGAGGGTATGTTTCCACGGCCACAGCAGCAACTCTTGCTCCATTTTCGATGCGTAGGATCATCTCACCATCCCTCAGCCTCCTGCTATCCTCAAGATCCTGCATGGAAGTGCACAAATGAGCACTAGAACCAGAGTCAAGCACCCAACTGGATGCAGAAGAAATCCGTAAGGTTAGACTCAATAACGAGCATACCTCCAGAAGGACCTGCCTCCTTCTTATTCTTCAGGGTGGCCAGGTAAGTAGGGCAGTTTCGCTTCCAGTGGCCATCAGTGTTGCAATGGAAATACTTTTCTTTGTCAGCAGGCCTTCTTCTTCAGCTCTGTCTTTTTCTTCTTTTCTCCTTCCATCTTTTGCTTTTTCACAGACTTCTTCTTCTTTCCAAAAGACTTTCTCTTGGAAGAAGTCCATTCCATAGCAAGCACTAAGCCTTTAGAATCTTTCATAAAAAGCTCAGCAGTAACCAGCATGTTCATCTGTTCGGCTAGGAAATTTTGAAGTTTATGCATATGGTAGTTCATGATGAACTGCCCATATGCATCAGTCAAGGATTGCAGAATTATATCATTCTGCAGATCCAGGTCCAACTTCACTCCGAGCTTCTCAAGCTCTTCCAAGTCCTTGATCATCATCAGACAATGATCTTGGACTGACTGCCCATCACGCATCTTAGTCCTTGAATAAGTCGTTTAGTGACTTGATACTTGGCTGCGTGACTCTGTTCACCAAACATCTCTTATAGGTGAGCCAACATTTGGCGAGCAGTCCTGATATCTTCATGTTGGCACTGAAGCTCATCAGACATCGAGCCCAACATGTAGTATCTGGCCTTGTTATCTTCGTCCGTCCACTTGTCAAGAGATGCTCTCTATTCAGTGGATGGACGAGCTGGTAAGGTGGGAGGGTCCTGGTCCAATACATGAGTTAACTTCTCAGAATCCAAAATGATTTTGAAGTTTTGAAGCCAATCCTTGTAATTGGGTCCAGGTCAGTCTATGGGTGTCTAGGATACGTGCTAGTGGGTTGGACGCAGACATTTTTCTATAGAGAGTCAAAGTTTCTAGTTAGATATTGTAATTAAGACTTGACCAATTTATTTAGGAGTTTTATTTTTAAACAAATTAGCTTCCACTATTTTCTTGGATCCCTACACTTCCTCTGTAGAGATGCAAAAATCTCCATGATTAATGATTTCTAGTGGGTGGTGCGGTCCCACCAACTGACTCATCACCTCACCTAACAGTTATTGGTGATGGGTTAGCCAATGAGTGAACAACTCTTGTTCAATGATTCTCTAATCATGGTGCACCCAAACTTGATCTCTAATTCATGAATCTCACCATGTTCCGAAATATTGATCCACTCCTTAGTTAAGTCAGACCCACCATTTGCATAGATTGGATTCCTAATTGAGTCTCTCACCGTATCCAAAATATTGAGTTAAGCCCAATCCATCCTCCAGCCCATAGCATCCAATGCCTAATAGACATGGTTGCATCTTTCAGGTGCAACTGAACCACTGTAACCAATCCGAGAACAATCAACCCGGAAAGGGCCCGCACATCTACAATGGTGGAAGACCTTAGACTTAATCTTTTCTTAGGGAGATTTGATTTAGGTCTCATTAAACTAGACTTGACATAGTCATAACCATTATGACTAACCTAGTGGCATGGGTTAGCTCAGGATTATTGACCACCTCAGATCAGGAACTGAGTCAACAAATATGGCCAGGTAAGTGAGACCGGTGGAAGGGATATGCCATTAACTCGACAAGAATGCATTCGAGTCGAGTAGCTCCCAATTAAAAATCAGTCGATCGTATCTGCCAAACTTACCTTAGACACCAAATTATTGAGCCAGAATCAATCAGGGTTAGCCTACAATCCAGACTCTAACCACTGAGCCTAATTAGGTCTTAGCTTGATCGATCACTCACGTGACTCGATCTTGATCCAGACTTAATCCTATTAGGCTGGTCAATTTAAGCACTGTTGATCCCATCTAACCAACTCTTGATTCGGTTTGATCAACCGCTTAGACCTAATTGAGCTACCCAAGCCCGAACCCAATTTTATGAATATGTCTTAGATCTAAAATTCTCAATTTTAGACCTAACATATATTTTATAATCTTAATTCTTAATTAAGTTTAGGATTCACAAACAAAATATGTAAATAAAATCCTAGGATTTCAGGATCTAGGGTTTTGCAGAAAATAAGTTCTTGATTTCTGATTAAGGACGAACGCGCAGCACCCCTACACATCATAAGAACACCCCATCGAATGGGAGGAGAGGGCATTTAAATCCTACTTTGTTCTTATGATCGGACGGCCAAGGGGAATGCCTTAATCAAAAATATAAAAACTACAAAACTAGTTAGATCTATATCATATATCTCATATATAAAAATTGATCTAACTATAAACATGTTTTGCATACATCTCATGTATCATATCATGCATATTTTTAGATCTAAATTATCTCATAATTTATCTAAAAAATTAAATTTAAATTGATCTCATCAAAATAAATTCTAATTCTAGATAATTATGTAGAACTATTCTACAACTAGTCTAAACATGCATTCATCATATCTCATATGAACCAAAAATTAAATAATTTTATTTTTTATTTTTTAGTTCTTATTATAATATTTATAACATCAAAAAATAGTAAATAAATTAATCTAAAATCATAACTTAATTAAATTAAATTATGATCATGCAAGATTATACATAGAATAATTCTATTCTACAAATAGTCATGCATCTTATAGAACATAGATCTAAACTATTTAATTTTAATTTTTTTGATTTCAAATCTAATCACATCTCATGTGACAACTAAAATCATTTAATTATTAGATTAAAAATAAATTTAAATTATGTCTATACAATTTATGAGAACTAGACTTTGATACCAGTTGAAGAAAAATTCAAGTTTCCCGGGTCAGGTTCGTTCAGATCTGATTGGATCAAGAAAGATATTTCAAAAATTATTTTCTTTTAAATATAAATCAAATCTAAGATATTTTAGATCTAATTTTATAAATCTAATAAAAATAAAAATAAATTAAAATAGATTTAATTTTGTATCTTGTTGTTGGATAATCAGATTACCCTATGATGATCCTGCTGATTCCCTGAGGTACTGGATCTAGCCATGCAAGTATCTGGCCTCTACCAATATCCACTCACGCTAGATCTGAAGATCTTCTCTTTCTTTATCACTTCTCCAAATATCAGATCTAGATCTGATTTGGAGGATCTTCAAAACTCCTTTTGAAGATCGGGTATTGATTCTTGTAGTGCTGCCTTCTTCCTTTCTCATCACCTTTCTCTTGCCTGGATCGCACCAAACTGGAGCCCAAAACTCCTTGGGCGTGGAGAGGAGAGATGGGACCTAATAATGGCATGGAGAAGGGAGAGGGGCAGCCTTGTGGTGTGGGCTAATTGGTCTAGATTCTCTTCTAAACTTGGCGCAGATAAGGGTTTTTATAGACCCTGCTATGCCATGCAGTGCCACATCATCCCGACCAATCACATCGTTTCTTCATACAATCAGATCTAAATCTGATTGGTGGGATGACATCACCTGAATCCAATCAGATGAAGAGCCCCCTCAAATCATTCTTAGATGGTACCTAAGACTGGTCAAAGTCTAGAGTCCCTTGGCACCATCCTAAGTAGAAACCAAGAAGCAACCTGGAGTCCCATCTGTATGGGACTCCAGGCATCCTCTATCTTTAGGGCGCACACCTCCCATAGGCATGCACCCCCTGGTCTTTTCATTTTCTAGCAAGAGTCGACAAACCCCTAAATCAATGCTCTTTTATGGGTGCATGACACATGGGCAGATGTCTAAGTGTCAAAGGTCAACATTTGACCAAAGTCAAAAGAAAAGAATTAGGCAGGTGATGGAAAATGGCAGGTGTTGTCTTCAAATTTATCTCATAAATTAAGACAACCCATTTTCTGACCTTCGTACAAGCTCCAGTCAGACCAAGTAAAGGTACCTGAAGTAAGCACAAGCATATATTTGGCTCAATTCGAGATGAACTTTTAATAATTGATAATTGAAGGAGAATATTAGGCTTAATCGTGTGCTAGCATGATTTTTTTGAACCTAATTGAATCTAATTCAGATCAATTAAACTGGGTTAGTCCAATTGATGATATCCAAATCTAAACATTTATTTATGTGATCTAGTTAGGTTTAGTTTTATATGGTAACGGGATATGTCACGATCTCTATCATCGACATCTTCAAAATACCTTTCGATGGATCAAAACTTTTCTGACTAAGGTATTCACCTCCTCGATCTGATCGAAGAATCTTAATGGGTTCTTCAGTTTGCATTTCTACTTCATGTCTGAATTCCTTGATCTTTTCAAAAGCTTCAGACTTGCGTCTCATAAGATACACATACCCATACGTAGATAAATCATCAATAAAGGTTACGAAGTAGACAAAGTTGCCTCTACTCGGCACATCAAATGGGCCGTATAGTATGTACTAGGGCAAGAAGATCCATGGCCCTTTCCCCATGTCCCATAAAAGGGAGCTTAGTCATTTTGCTATGAAAACAAGATTCATGAATTGGATATGACTCGAAAGTCAATAGACTCAATAGCTCGATTTTCTCTAATTTGTTAATTTTATCTTCTGCTATATGACCTAGTCTTAGGTTCCATAGATACCTATTATTTGGACTATCCTTAGGTCATTTCACGGCATTCACATTTTGCTCGATATTAAAAATAGATACATCAATATGTAACTGATAAAGATCGTTAATAAAAAACCACTTAAAATTTTATTTCTTTCATAAAGAATGTTACAATGATCCTTAAAAAAACTAATTACATAGCCATCTAGTGCTAGGAATGAAATAGAAATCAAATTTCTGCTTGCTGCAGGTACATAATAATAATTTTTTAATACTAAGTCTAAATCAGATGGTAGTCGAAGAGGATATGTTTTTATGGCTACAACAGCAACTCTTGCTCCATTTCTGATGTGTAGGATCATCTCACCATCCCTCAGCCTCTTGCTATCCTCAAGACCCTACATGGAAGTGCATACATGAGCACTAGAACTAGAGTCAAGCACCCAACTGGATGCAGAAAAAATTGTAAGGTTAGACTCAATAATGAGCATACCTCCAAAAGGACCTACCTCCTTCTTATTCTTCAAGGTGGCCTGGTAAGTAGGGAAATTCTGCTTTCAGTGGCCGTCAGTGTTGTAATGAAAATACTTTTCTTTGTCAGTGGCATTCTTCTTCAACTCTTTCTTTTTCTTCTTTCCTCCTTCCATCTTTTTCTTTTTTATAGATTTCTTCTTCTTTCCAAAAGACTTTCTCTTGGAAGAAGTCCATTCCATAGCAAGCACTGAGCCTTTAGAAACTTTCATAGAAAGCTCAGCAATAACCAGCATGTTCATAAGTTCAGTCAGGGAATTTTGAAGTTTATGCATATGGTAGTTCATGATGAACTGCCCATATGCATCAGTCAAAGATTGTAGAATTATATCATTCTATAGATCCAGATCCAACTTCACTTCGAGCTTCTTAAGCTCTTTCAAATCCTTGATCATCATCAAACAATGATCTTGGACTCACTGCCCATTACGCATTTTAGCCTTGAATAGTCATTTAGTGACTTGATACTTGGCTGTGTGACTCTGTTCACCAAACATCTCTTATAGGTGAGCCAACATTTGGTGGGCAATCCTGATATCTTCATGTTGGTGTTGTAGCTCATCAGACATCGAGCCCAACATGTTGTATCTAGCCTTGTTATCTTCATCCGTCCACTTATCAAGAGACACTCTCTTTTCAGTGGATGGATGAGCTGGCAAGGTGGGAGGGTCCTGGTCCAATACATGAGTTAACTTCTCAGAACCTAAAATAATTTTGAAGTCCTAGAGCCAATCCTTATAATTGGATCCAATCAGTCTATGGGTGTCCAGGATACGTGCTAGTGGGTTGGACGCAAACATTTTCCTATAGAGAGTCAAAGGTTTTTATTAGATATTGTAATTATCACTTGACTAATTTGCTTAGGAATTTTATTTTTAAACAAATTAGCTCCCACTATTTTCTTGGATCCCTACACTTCATCTGTAGAGATATGAAAATCTCCATGATTAATGATTTCTAGTGGATGGTGTGGTCCCACTAACCTTTCTGATACAGATAACTAGAATGATCGATCATCCAAATCATTCTAATTGCTCCCAAAATCTACCAGTGACACCTAGCAGTATAAGGTGGCAATCCATCAGAACTAAAAATAAACCTCTCAGTGCAGCTACCTGTGTGATTAAGTTCTTCGATCTTGAGCCTCGATCATATTAGGATTAAGGTGATCTCATCAAACCCTAATTTCTGTCACATGATTTAATCATTTAATTCAAGTTCGATGTGAAAACCTTAATAGAAACATTTTCTATTATTTCACTCTACCATGGCCATGGACTTATGGATTTGATTCTCATGATCATCATAGGGCTTGCTCCTCATCTACCGAGGTAGATAGATTCTCCTCTTGGTGCGATCCAATTCCTACAATGAACATGCTATAGCCAACATAACCTCAAGATTCTGAATGGCTAGGAGACTGAGTCATGGTGTAGTCAAACTATAACACCCTCAAGGTGAATTACCGATGCACCTCAGGTTAAAGAACCAAACACACCATTGCAACTTCGAGCTCGTCATCGACGAGAAGGTAAACTTCCTTATGACTGCTCAAGGTGGTCACGCTCGGTGCCCTCGTTCTCTAACGAGTACCTGTACTCTCACTCCGATGTCTCTACATCATAGACTCAAGACTCATATACTATAAAGAAGCGGTTGTACACCAACCTTTCGAATCAATCACCATCCTCATGATGATCCTACGATCGGGAGCATTTTATGAATTAATAATAAAAATTTATGTCTTAAATTTTCAACTCTTGAAAATAAGAATTATCATTATCATTAACTCAAGGAATATATCATAGACACTAAATACACATTATGATAGAAAATAAGCCATTTTATTATTTATAGTCAAAATTATAATTTTGCCTTTAGAAATGTATAACAACTGTCAGCCAATTTTGACTTCTAGGGCACATATATCTAACTATAAGAACACCCATCGAATGAAAGGAGAGGATATTTAAACCCTACTTTATTCTTTTGATCAGACGGTCAAGGGGAATGCCTTAATTAAAAATATGAAAACTACAAAACTAGTTAGATCTACATCATATATCTCATATATAAAAATTAATCTAACTATAAATATATTTTTCATATATCTCATGTATAATATCATGCATGTTTTCATATTTAAGTTATCTCATAATCATTTAAAAAATCAAATTTAAATTGATCATATCAAAATAAATTCTATTCTAGATAATTATGTAGAACTATTCTACAACTAGTCTAAACATGTATTCATCATATCTTATATGAACCAAAAATTAAATAATTTTATTTTTTATTTTTTAGATATTATTATAATATTTGTAATATTAAAAAATAGTAAATAAATAGATCTAAAAATTATTACTTAATCAAATTAAATTATGATCATGCAAGACTATACATAGAACAATCCTATTCTACAATTAGTCATGCATCTTGTACAACATAGATCTAAATTATTTAATTTTTATTTTTTTTTGATTTTAGATCTAGTCATATCTCATGTGACATCTAATATTACCTAATCATTAGATCAAAAATAAATTAAAATTAGATCTAAATTATTTATGAAAATCTGGTTCTGATACCAGTTGAAGGAAAAATCCTATTTCTCAGATCAGGTTCGTTCAGATCTGATTTGACCAAGAGAAATATTTCAAAAATTTTTCTCTTAGATCTAAATTAGATCTAATACTTTTCAGATTTAATTTGATGAATCTAATAAAATAAAATAAATTAAATTAAATTAGATTTAATTTATACCTTGTTCTTGGATAATCTTATTACCATGTGATGATCCTGCTAATTTGCTGAGGTTCTGAATGCAGCCATGCAATCATCTTGCCTCTACCCATATCCACTCGAGTAGGATCTGGGGATCTTCTCCTTCTTAATCTTTTCTCCAATGATCAGATCTAGATCTGATCTTGAAGATCTTCAAAATAATTTTTGAAGATCCAATGTCGTCTCATGCAGTAGTGCTGCTTTCTTCCTTTCTTGTCACCTTTCTCTTGCCTGAATCGCACCAAACTTGAGCCCAAAGCCTCTTAGGCATGGAGAGGAGAGAGAGGATCATAGTAGGCATGGAAGAGAGGGGAGAGGGCTATATGGCATGGGCAAGGGGAGAGCCCTCTCAAACCTAGGCACATACAGGGTTTATATAAACCCGGCTGCACCATGCAGTATCACATCATCCCGACCAATCACATCTCTACGTGCAATTAGATCTAAATCTAATTGCTAGGATGATATCACCTGATCCAATCAGATGAGATCCCCTCTCAAACATTCTTAGGTGGCGCCAAGACTGGTCAAAGTAGAGTCTTTGGCTCCACCTTATTTGATACCACGAAGTAACCTGGAGTCCCATCTATAAGGGACTCCAGGAGTCATTATCCTTGGGTGCACGCCTCCCTAGGCATGCACCCCCTTCTTTCCTCTTTTTAGTAGGGGATAAGAGGTCAAATCTCTCTCCTATGGGTGCATAACACATGGGCAAATGTCTAAGTATCAAAGGTCAATGTTTGACCAAGGTCAAAAGATAAGAATTAATAGGTGACGAAAAATGGCAGGTGTTGTCTCAAATTTATCTCATAAATTAAGACAATCCTTTTCTAACCTTGACAAGCTTCAGTCAGATCAAGTAAAGGTACCTGAGTTAGCCCAAACACATTTGGCTCAGTCGAGACAACTTTTGATGATTGTTGAAGGAGAACATTAGGCTCAATCATGTGCTAGCCCGATTTCCTTGAACCTAATTGAATCTAATTCAAATCAATTGAACTGGGTTAGTCCAATTGATGATATCTAGATCCAAACCCTTATTTGTGTGACCCAATTAGGTTTAGTTCTATATGGTAATGAGATACATCATGATCTCTATCATCGACATCATCGAAATACCTTCCAATGGATCGAAACTTTTCTGATTCAGACAACTAGAATGATCGATCATCCAAATCATTCTAATTGCTCCCACAATCTACTAGTGACACCTAGCAGTGTATGGTGGCAACCCATCAGAACTAAAAATGAACCTCTCGGTGTAGTTACTTGTGTGATTAAGTTCTTCTATCTTGAGCCCCGATCGGATTAGGGTTAAGGTGAACTCATCAAACCCTAATTTCCATCATATGAATTAATCATTCGATTCAATTCCAATGTGAAATCCTTAATAGAAACTCTTTCTATTATTTTACTCTACCATGGCCATGGGCTTATGGATTTGATTCTCATGATCATCATAGGGCAGCTCCTCATCTACCAAGGTAGATAGATTCCCTCTCGATGAAATCCAATTCCTATAATGAACATGCTGTAGCCAGCATACACCTCAGGATTCCAAATGGCTAGAAGATCGAGTCATGGTGTTGTCATACTATAACACCCTCAAGGTGAACTATCGATACACCTCAGATCAAAGAACCAGATACACCACTGCAGCTTCGAGCTAGTCATCGACGAGAAGGTAGACTTCCTAATGACTGCTCGAGGTGGTCACGCTTAGTGCCCTCATTTTCTAATGAGTACCTGTACTTTCGCTCCATTATTTCTACACCGTAGACTCAAGACTCATCTACTATAAATAAGCAATTGTACACCAATCTTTCAGATCAATCACCATCCTCATGATGATCCTATGGTCAAGAGCATTTTATGAGTTAATAATGAAAATTCTTGTCTTAAATTTTTAACTCTTGAAAATAAGAATTATCATTGCCACTAACTCAAGGAATGTATCACAGATACTAAATATATATTATGATAAAAAAATAATCCATTTTATTATTTATAGTAAAAATTATAATTTTGCCCTTAAAAGTGTATAATAAGTGTCAGCCAATTCTGGCTTCTAGGGCATACATATCTAACACCAAGTCTTCTCACACCTGAACCATGAGTCTATGGAGGGCTACACACCACCTCCATCCTAAGACAATGTTTGTCCTAGCCTTAGAACAATATCTATCCTAGACTCCCCGGAGCCAACACCCTGGCTCCTCCCATTGCCTCCTAAGCCTTGAAAAACCCATCAATCCTAACAATCTCCACATTGGTGCATCCAAGACTTGGCACATCCCTGGCAATATCCTCCTACATGATCCAACTATTGATGCATGCCCTGATAGCTATTTATGCACACCTTGCCACCGCCATCCTTCTTTAGCTACTGAGCTTCCTTTGAGGCCAATGAGATGACCGTCTCCACCGCTGAAGACCTAAGCTTGCACCTATGCACCATCTTTGGAGTTATAGGCATCCTTTTGCTTGACAATTTTATTACTTATCCTGAACTTTCCTAAAGAATCTGCAGTAATCCAATACCGACACGGTCACCTCAAAATTATGTCTATCTTCCTGCACATGCCATTCCACCTAGAACTATGCATCTTCAATGCTTGTGCTGGGATATCACTCCTTCCACTGCACCCCTCTACTCTAAACTCATGTCACATCTTCTTCCACTGGTGTAGCCACCTCTGCCTAGTGCTCCATCTAAAATTGAAGTCCTCTTGATGCTGTAAAAGCTAACTCTATACCCAAGTCACTTGAGGTCAACCACCCAACGCCGTACTGATGGACCTACTACTGCACCTCAAGCATCGTTGCTACACCTTCGAACCCTCTGCACTTCGTCGACCTCTCCGAAACCATCTCGGATATACCGCATCCCACGGGCTCCTCCAAAACTACCAAGAGCTCATCTGACTCTTCACTTTCAGTGATTGAAATGATGGAATTCTTGTCCCTCTTTTCTCCTCCCTTGCACTCTTTCCAAAGTGGACACTCATGCTTAAAGTGTCCTGCATCACCACACTTGAAGCACTTTTTTGACCCCTTGCTGCATCTCCACTCGCCATTCTTCTTTCCTTTCCTTGGCCTCTTTAAAATTGTGAGACCCTCTTAGAAGATTTTCCTCTTCGTCATCCATTTTTATTGCTCGTTGGATCTTAGCATTGATACGATCACTTTGTACACCAGTGTCTCCTTACCATACAGCAACGTCGTCAGCAATGGATTGGAGCTCCTGGATACTGAACATGGCAACAATAAACTCTTATCCTCCTCTTCGAGATCCATCCCTATATTGAGCAAGTCCATGCTTATCTAATTGAATCACTGAATATGACTCGTAACATCCTCGCCCTCCTACATTTGAAGGCTGTATAGTTGCTTCTTCAGTATCAACTTGTTGCACATGATCTTCACCATGTACAGCTAGCGTAATCTTGATCATAAACCCTTGGGTGTTCTATCCTTCAACATGCCATATAGTACCTCATCTACCAAACAAGTCCTAATTGTGGCACATGCTCTTTCCTCTAAGGACATCCACACCTTATCTATGTAACATCATGAACCAGCAAAATGATAAATTAAAAGATTTTTATTAAAGAATGTGTGGTATTCACAACTTGAATGATATTCAAAGTAATATTAGTGCATCTAATAGTTTTTGAAGTACAGGTTATGACTATCTACCACTGCAATTTGTTAAGTAATGACATTCATATTGGCAAGCTAAGAAATGGAGGTTGAAATGCCTGTGTTGTTGATTAATGGATTGTTCAGCTTAACTAGAAGTAGATTACGGAATGATATTGCAGCTTAGTTATGATTTAGAAATATCCTTAACAATTAGATAAGGGTGGGGTGTGGCACGATCATCTAGATTTAGGGATGGGGTGTTATAGTCTGTCATCTCCTTCGGCTTACCTTCCAAGATCAAATCCAACCCATCTGAACCAACAGATCCTTCATCCAAACCTTCCACATCGTGAAACTTTTCTTTCCATCAAACTTCTTAAATCTTACCCATAACCCACTGTTCTCCATGATCAAATCTAATAAAAAAATAGCAAATATGTAGATTTGAAAATTACCTTGACTATGGATGGTGGACGGCAGTCATTTAGATCTCTTCCTTTCTCACGAAACCTAAAAAGAAACTTAGACCTAAACCTCGCTAATGATCTCTACTAAAACATGATCTTCTTCCTCCTCCATGCTCAACCAAGCTTTGATACCAATTGTTGAAATCTAATATCGCTCTAATACCAAGTGTTATGCTTATGTCTACTTGGAGCCACAGTCGTAGATCCGATGTCTTGTGTGAACCTGGATGTTAATCTAGAAATATGAAGAAGAACAAAATAGATGGGGGTTACCTAGGGCTTACAATTGAAACTAGAGAGGAGGGTTTAGGAAGAAAAGCTCTGTATTAATTCCACTAATTGTAAAAGTTATAGTATCGGGGTTTATAGATCCTAGGATTTCTGCTATACCATATGAATCTTAATAAATCCAAACATCAACTAAAATCCTCTCCTAGGCTAACATAATATATGAAAGCACTCACCGAGCCCATGTACACCAATATTTTTCATGCTCTCATCCCTTGGATCTAAAACCAATCCATACATGAGTTAGCCCCCTTAAGACCTTATAAACCAGACCTTAACATACTTTCCATTAAATCCAATCTAAGATCAAAAGTAAAATTCCATTTAGTTCTGTTCGCTACCATCGAGCTAACACTATCAAAAGTCAAACTGGCTTAATTGTATCTCACTCGAACCCTATCTTCTATCTGCTTGAGAGAGCCAGCTCAAATCTGCCTCGAGCCGACTCGGTCCTGAGTTAGCTCAATTACGTATTCGAGCCAGTCCACCTGTGTGTCGTCCTTTATCTTAGTTCATTCTTCTCCTGGCTCTGGTCCTTTGCTCCACCTTGTGTTCCAAGTCTCCAAAGCACCTACCAAGCCCCCTCAAGGTCCTCACACCTGAACCTTGAGTCCATGGAGGGCAACACACTACCTCCACCCTAGGATAACTCCTATCTTAGCCCAAGGATCACATCTATCCTAGAGCACCAACCAAGCCCCTTTAAGATCGTCATACCAGAACCTCAAGTCTGTGATGGGCTATACACCACCTCCATCCTAGGACAACTCCTATCCTAGCACTAAGACCATACCTATCCTAAGACTCCCCAGAGCTAACATCCTGGCTCCTCCCAGGCCTTCCAAGGCTTGGGAGCACCACCAATCCTAATAAAAAGAAGTCTGTTCCATAGCAAGAATAGAGCACCCTGAACTCTTCAAGGTTTCTTTAGTAGTTATGAGCATGTTCACCAATTGGGCCAAGGTGCACTGGATCTTATTGATTTGGAAGTTTACTATAAACTACCTACATGAATCAGTCAAGGACCGCAAAATTAGATCAATCTATAGATCCTTGTCTCTCTATTAGATGTGTGTCCTAAAAGCCAGATTGACTAACACTTGTAATACACTTTCAAGGGAAATTTTTTAATTTTGATTATAAATTAATAAAAAGATTATTTTCTATCACAGTGTGTATTTAAAGTGTTTGTGATACATCCTTTGAGTTAATGATAATGATAGTTCATATTTTTAAAAGTTAAAAATTTAAGATATAAATTTTCATAATTGACTCATAAACTACTCCCAACCGTAGGATTATCATGAGGATGGTGATCAATCCAAAAGATTGGTGTATGATCACTTTCTTAGGATAGATGTGCCTTGAGTCTATGGTGTGAAAACATTGGAGCGTGAGTATAGATACTCATTAGAGAACGAGGACACTGAGCATGACCAACTCGAGCAGTCATAAGGAAGTCTATCTTCTCATCGATGACTGAGTCGATGCTGCAGTGGTGTGTCTAATTCTTTGACCTAAGGTGCATCGGTAGTTCACCTTGAGGGTATTATAGTTTGACTACACCATAACTCGATCTCCAAGCTATCCGAAACCCTGAGGTATATGTTGGCCATAGCATGTTCTTTGTAAAAATTAGATTGCACCAATAGGAGATCTATCTACCTCGGTAGAGGAGTAGTCCTATAATAATTATGAGATTGAGTCCATAAGCCCATGGCCATTACAGTGTGAATATGATAGAAGAGTTTTTATTAGGGTTTCACATAGGACTCAATTCGAATGATTAATTCATATGACTGATATTGGGTTTGACGAGTTCACCTTAATCCTAATCCAGTTGGGGCTCCAGATAGAAGAATATAATCACATAAGTAGCTGCACCGAGAGGTTTACTTTTAATTTTGATGGATTGCCATCATATACTGCTAGGTGTCACTGATGGATTTTGAGAGTAATTAGAATAATTTAGATGATCGATCATTCTAATTGTATGAATTAGAAAAGTTCTGATCCATCGAAAGATGTTTTGATGATGTCAATGATAGAGATCGCAACATGTCCTATTATCATATGAAATCGAACCTAGCTAGATCACACAAATAAGGGTTTGGATTTGGATGTCATCAATTGGACTAACCAAGCTTAATTGATTTAGATTAGATCCGATTAGGTTCAAGAAAATCATGCTAGCACATGATTGAGCCTAACATTCTCCTTTTTATAATCACTAAGGTTTGTCTCGACTGAGCCAAATTTATTTGGGCTCACTCAAAAATTGTCATAGTAAAACTGAAGCTTTTCTAGATTAGAAAAGTATTATCTTAATTTATTAGAAGGACTTAAGACAACACCTGCTAATTCCTATCACCTGCTAATTCCTATTTTTGGACATAGGTCAACTATTGAACCTGGACACCTAGACATGGGCCATGTGTCATTTGTCTATAGGAGAGCATCTAGGGCTCTTGTCCCCCTGCTAAATGATGCAAGAGAGAGAGTGCATGCCACCCTAGTCATGCGGCCCATGTGGATAAGAGATGGAGTCCCATATAGATGGGACTCCAAGGTGTTTTGATAGGTTAAAAAACCTAGGTGCCAAATAGATTGGGTTTAATCAATTTAGGCGCCACCTATGTGGATTCTAGAGGGGCTCTCATCTGATTGGATTAAATGACATCATCCCATCAATCAGATTTAGATCTAATAGAATGAAGGCCTCTAATTGGCTAGGATGATGTGGCACTACATGGCGCAGCAGGATCTATTTAAACCCTATCTGCACCTAGGGTTTGGGTGCTTCTCCCATTCTCTACGTCGTAAGGCTACCCACATATATTCCACACCATCTTTTGATCCTCTCTCTCTCCTCTCCACATCTAAGGAGTTGGGCATAGGTTCAAGTGCGATCTTAGGAAGAAATGTGCCTAGATCAGGAAGAAGATAGGACTGCTGAAAGAGATGACTGCTGTCTCTTCAATAGAGTTTCGAAGAACTTCAAAATTAGATTCAAATCTAATTTTTGAAGAGTAGATACAAAAGAAGAAGACCTTCAGATCATGCCCGAGTAGATACCGATAGAGGTCAGATGCTTGCGTGGCTCCTTCCAGAACCTCAGGACAGATTAGAATCATCATAGGATAATTTGATTATCCAAATATAAGATATAAAATTAAATTAGATTTAATTTTTTTTTTGATATTAATATCAGATTTTAAAAGATTAGATTCAAGATGTCTCAGATCTGATTATGATCTAAAGAAAAAAATTTTGAAATATTTCTTTAGATCTAATCAGATCTGAATGATCCTATACTAGAAAATAGGATTTTTCATTCAATTGGTATCAGTGCTAGGTTAGCAGTCCTTCAGATCCACCTTAGATTTGATTTTATTTTTAATTATGGTCTGATATTAAAGTATTTTAGATATCACATCAGATGTGATTAGATCTAAAATCAAAAAATTAAAAAATTAAATCATTTAGATCTAATATGTATGAGATGCATGACTAGACTAGGTATTCTGAATGTAGTCTAGTATGATCATGTATTTAATTTGATTAAATATAATTTTAGATCTATTTAATTTTTATTTTTTTGATGTTATAATTATTGTAATTAGATCTAAAAATAAAAAATAATTTTTTAAATTTTTGATTTATTCATATGAGATATGAAAGATGCATGCTTAGATTAGTCATAGAGATATTTATTTTAGTTATGATACATAAGATATATGCAAAACATGTATTAGTTAGATCATTAATTGTATATGCGATATATGATCTAGATCTAACTAGTTTTATAGTAGAAAATTATATTTTTGATTAAGGCAATCCTTATAGCCATCCAGTCATAAGAATAAAGTAGGATTTAAAGGCCCTCTCCTCTCATTCGATGGGGTGTTCTTATGACATGTAGGGGTACTGCGCATTCATCCTTAATCAAAATTCAGAACTTATTTTTTTGCAAAACCCTATATCCTAAAATTCTAAAATTTTTATTACATATTTTGTTCATGAATTCAAAACTTAATTAAGAATTATGATTATTAAATTAATTAGATCTAAAAATTATAAATTTTTAGATCTAAGATATATTCATAAAATTGGGTTCGGACTTGGGTAGCTCAATTAGGTCTAGTAGTTGATCAAACTGGATCAAGAGTCAGTTAGGTGGGATCAAAGAAAGCTTAGATTTGACTAGCCTAATAGGATTAAGTCTAGATCAAGATCGAATCACATTGAGGTGTGACTCGATCAAGTGAAGACCTAATTTGGCTCCGCTGTTTGAGCCTTGATTTTAGGCTAACCCAATTAGTTCTGATTCCATAATTTGGTGTCTAAGGTAAGTCTAGTAGATATAATCGATTGCTTTTTAATTAGGAGCTACTTGATCTGAATGCATTCTTATCAAGTTAATGACATATCCCTTCCATCGATCTCACTTACTTGACCATTTGTGTCAATCCAATTCTAATTTGAGATGGCTAACAATTTAAGCCAACCTATGCCACTAGGTTAGTCATAATTATTATGACTAAGCCAAGTCAAGTTTAAAGAGATCTAAATTAAATCACCATAATAAAATATTAAGTCTAAGATCTTTCACCATTATGGATGTGTGGGCCCTTCCTGGGGTTGATTGTTTTCGACTAGATACAGTGGTTCAGTTGCACCAGGAAGACACAACCATATTTTTTAGGCATTGGATGCTACAGGTTGGAGGATGGATTGGGCTCAATATTTCAGATACAGTGAGGAACCCAATCAATAATCCAATTCATGCAAATGGTAGGTCTGACTTAACTAAGGAGTGGATCAATATTCTAGACATGGTGAGATTCATGAATTAGAGATCAAGTTTGGGTGCACCATGATTAGAGAATCATTGGACAAGAGTTGTCCACTCATCGATTGACCCATTATCGATAACTATAATGTGAGGTGGTGAATCAATCGATGGGACCGCACCACCAACTAAAAAATCAATAATCATGGAGATTTTCGCAACTCTACCAAGGGAGTATAGGGATCCGAGTAAATAGTCAAAGCCTAATTTGTTTAAAAATAAAACTCCTAAATAAATTGGTTAAGCCTAATTACAAAATCTTACTAGAAATTTTGACTCTCTATAGGAAGATGTCTGCATCCAACCCACTAGCCCGTATCCTAGGTACCCATAGACTGACCAGATCCAACTATAAGGATTGACTTTAGAACTTTAAAATTATTTTGGATTCTGAGAAGTTGACTGATGTGTTGGAATAGGATCCTCCCACCTTACCAGTCCGTCCATCTGCTAATCAGAGAGCATCTCTTGAGAAGTGGATGGATGAAGATAACAAAGTCAGGTACTACATGTTGGGCTCAATGCCTAATGAGCTCCAACACCAACATGAAGACATTAAGACTAGCCGCAAAATATTGGCTCACCTACAAGAGTTGTTTGGTGAACAGAGTCGCGCATCCAAATATCAAGTCACTAAAAGACTGTTTAAGGTTCAAATGCATGATGGGCAGTCGGTCCAAGATCATTGTCTGATGATGATCAAGGACTTAGAAGAGCCTGAGAAGCTCGATCTTAAGTTAGATCAAGATCTGCGACTGACATAATTCTGCAGTTCTTGACTGATGCATATGAATAGTTCATCATGAGCTCCCATATGCATAAACTTCAGAATACCTTAGCTGAGCTCATGAATATGCTGGTTACTACTGAGCTTTCTATAAAAAATTTTAAAGGCTCAGTACTTTCTGTGGAGCGGACTTCTTCCAAGAGAATATCTTTTGGAAAGAAGAAGAAGTCCATGAAGAAGTAGAAGGTGGATGGTGGGAAGAAGAAAAAGGCAGAGTCGAAGAAGAAGGCTGCTGACAAAGAAAAATATTTTCATTGCAACACCGACGACCATTGGAAGCAGAACTACCCTCTTTACCTAGCCAGCATGAAGAATAAGGAGGTAGGTCCTTCTAAAGGTATGCTCATTATAGAATCTAATCTTATGGTTTCTTCTACATCTGGTTGGGTGCTTGACTTTGGTTCTAGTGCTCACTAGTGTACTTCTATACAGGATCTTGAGAATAGCAGGAGGCTGAGGGATGGTGAGATGATCCTGCGTGTCAAGAATGGAGCAAGAGTTGCTGCTATGGTTATGAAAATCTATCCTCTATGATTACCATCAGGATTAGATTTAGTTCTTAGGGACTATTTTTATGTGCTTGTCGTAAGTAGGAATTTGATTTCTATTTCATGTTTAGCACCGAAAGGCTATGTAATTAGTTTTCTTAAGGACCATTATAATATTCTTTATGAAAGAAATAAAATTGCAAGCGATTTTCTTATAAATGATCTCTATCAGTTACATATTGGTATTTCTATTTTCAATATCAGCAAAACGTAAATGCCATAGGATCAAGGAGACCTAGGGATAGTCTAAATGATAGGTATCTTTGGTATCTTAGGCTAGGTCATATAGCTGAAGATAGAGTTGACAAATTGGATAAATTTGGGCTATTGAGTTTGTTGACTTTCGAGTCATATCCGATTTATGAATCATGCCTTCATGGCAAAATGACCAAGCTCTCTTTTGTAGGACATGGGGAAAGGGCCACAAACCTGCTTGCCCTAGTACATACTAATGTATGTGGTCCATTTAAGGTGCCAGCCATGAGCAATTACATCTACTTCATCAACTTTACTGAAGATTTATCTCGATATGGGTACATGTATTTGATGCGATACAAGTCTGAAGCTTTTGAAAAGTTCAAAAAATTCAGACTTAAAGTAGAAAAACAAATAGAAAAATCCATCAAGGCTCTTTGATTAGATCGAGGAAGCAAATACCTTAGTAAAAAATTCTTAGACTATCTTAAGGATAATGGCATAGTCTCTCAATGGACTCCACCTAGAATACCCCAACTCAATGGAGTTTCAGATTGGAGAAACTGGATCCTATTAGATATGGTCCTATCCATGAAGAGTTTCATGGACCTTCCTGAGTTTTCTTAGAGACATAGTCTATTGACCGCTATATATCTACTGAATTGGGTTCCATCTAAAACCATTCCTATCACACCGTATGAGATATGGCATGGTAAGAAACCAAGTCTGAGTCATCTCAGAATTTGGGGTTGTCCAGCCCATGTCAAGAGACAATAGGTGAACAAATTATAGTCTAGGTCCTTTAGAGATCAATTTATTAGATATCCTAAGGAGTCATTAGGATATTATTTCTATCTTTCGAAAGATCACAATGTAATTATGAGTCGATATGCCATCTTTCTTAAAAAATAATTTATTCAAGATGGTTGCATCGGAAGGCAAATTAGACTTGAGGAGAAAGTCTTCAATGAGAAATGAGCTAAGGAACCTATGGAACCAAATTAGATTAAGCCAACCCAGACACTACCTCCTCCACCTCGTAGATCAAGTAGAATTTTCCATTCTCCTAAAAGGTACTGAGGTACTATTTTAGAGGACGTAGAGAAAATGTTCCTCATGAGAAATGGGATTCATGGTGATGATCCCAAAACTTATGATGAGGTGATATCAGATATCGACTCTGAGAAATGGTTAGAGGTGATGAGGTCAGAAATTGACTCAATGCATTCTAACCAAGTCTAGATCTTGGTAGATCCACCTTGAGGTATAGTACCTATTGGGTGTACATGGATCTTCAAGAGAAAGATAGGTGCCGATGAAAATATAGAGACATTCAAAGCAAGACTCGTAGTGAAAGGGTATAGTCAGTGCTAAGGAATTGACTATCAGGATACTTTTTCGTCGGTAGCCATGCTTAAATTCATCTACACATTGCTTGCTATTGCATTCTATTTCGATTATGAAATATGATAGATGGACATGAAAATGGCATTCTTAAATGGATATCTTGAGGAAGATATCTATATGAAATAGCTGCTAGGTTTTACATCCAGTGATAATAATCACAAGATATGCAAGCTGCAAAGGTCCATATATGGACTTAAGCAGGCATCTCGGAGTTGGAATGCTTGTTTCAATGATGTAATCAAATCATTTGGATTCATCAAGAATGAGGAGGAGCCCTATATTTTCAAAAAGGTCAGTGGGATCGTTGTTGTCTTTCTTGTACTGTATGTGGATGACATCCTCTTAATTGAAAATGATATTCCTATATTGATTACAATCAAAATGTGGTTGTCCAAGGAGTTCTCTATGAAAGATCTAGGAGAGGCATTCCTTATTCTAGGAATTAAGGTCTATGGAGATAGACCAAATAGGATGCTGGGTCTCTCATAGAAGATGTACATAGAAGAGGTGTTAAAAAAGTTTAGCATGAAAAGCTCCAAGAGGAGATTGGTATCCTTTAGATATGGCATTCATCTCTCCAAGAAGATTTGTCCCAACACACGTGAACAGATTGAATGCATGAGTAAGATCCCTTATGCTTCGGCATTAGGGAGCCTCATGTATGTCATGCTGTATACACGACCTAATATTGCCCATGCTATCAGTGTCACAAGCAGGCATTAGTCAAATCCAGGCAAAGAGCATTGGACTTTTGTGAAATGTATACTTAGGTACCTAAGAAGGACTAAGGATATGTTTCTAGTCTTTGGTAATAAAGAACTCCAAGTCCAAGGGTATACAGAATTAGATTTTATATTTAATATAGATGAATGAAAGTCGACATCTGAAAGTCTGTTAATGTGCAATGGTGGTGCTGTTAGCTGAAAGAGTTCTAAGCAGACTATGATGCAGATTCCATCATAGAAGCATAGTACATCGCTGCATCAAAGACTGCAAAGGAGGCATTTTGGTACAAGAAGCTCAACATAGAGCTAAGAGTGATGCCATCAGATGGCGTTCCTCTGTACTGTGACAACAATGGTGCCATAGCCCTAACTAAGGAGGCAAGGTCTCTTCAGAAATCTAGGCATATAGAGCATTGATATCACCTCATCCGCAATTATCTTGAGAAGAGATACATCGAGGTCAAGAGAGTCGACACTATAGTTAATGCGGCTGATCCACTGACAAAGCCATTAAGCTAGCAGAAGATCGAAGCCCATCTTAAGAATATGGGACATAGATTTGTAGCCAATTGGCTTTAGGTCAAGTGGGAGTTTGTTAGATGTATGCCCTAGAAGTCAGATTGGCTAACACTTATAATACACTTCCAAGGATAATTTTATAATTTTGATTACAAATTAATAAAAGCATTATTTTCTACCATAGTGTGTATTTAAAATGTCAGTGATACATTCTTTGAGTTAGTAGTTATGATAGTTCATATTTTCAAGAGCTGAAAATTTAAGATATGAATTTTCATAATTAACTGATAAACTGCTTCTGACCATAGGATCATCATGAGGATGGTGATTGATCCAGAAGGTTGGAGTATGATCACATTCTTAGGATGGATGTGACTTGAGTCTACGGTGTGGAGACACTTGAGCGAAAGTACATGTACTCGTTATAGAATGAGGGCACTGAGCGTGACCACCCCGAGCAGTCATAAGGAAGTCAATCTTCTCATCGATGACTAACTCGATGCTGCAGTGGTGTGTCTGGTTCTTCAACCTAAGATGCTTCGATAGTTCACCTTGAGGGTATTATAGTTTGACTACACCATAACTAGATCTTCTAGCCATTCAAAATCCTGAGGTGTATGTTAGCCATAGCATGTTCATTGTAGGAATTAGACTGCACCAACAGGAGATCTATCTACCACGATAGATGAGGAGTAGCCCAATGATAAACATGAGATTGAGTCCATAAGCCCATGGCCATGCTAGTGTAAATATGATAGAAAGAGTTTTTATTAGGATTTCACATAGGACTTGAATCGAATGATTAATTCATATGACTAAAATTGGGTTTGATGAGTTCACCTTAACCCTAATCCAGTCGAGGCTCTTGATAGAAGAACCCAATCACATAGATAGCTGCACTGAGAGGTTTGCTTTTAGTTCTGATGGGTTGCCACCATATACTGCTAGGTATCATTGGTGGATTTTGGGAGCAATTTGAATGATTTAGAAGATCGATCGTTCTAATTATATGAATCAGAAAAGTTTTAGTCCATCAAAAGATGTTTTGATAATGTCGATGATAGAGATCGCGATATGTCTCATTACCATACAAAACTGAATCTAACTGGATCACACAAGTAAGGGTTTGAGTCAGGATGTCATCAATTAGACCAAGCAAGTGTGAAGATTTATGGTGCTCCCAAGCCTTAGAAGGCCACGGGAGGAGTCAGGGTGTTGGCTCCTAGGATTTTTGGGACTTGGTTGCTGCTTCGGAGATCTGGGATACAAGATGAAGCAAGAAACCAAAGCCAGGGAATCAAGACTATAGAAAGAAGATTTTCTGCAGGTTAGATGGCTCAGTCCAAAACTGGATCGGCTAAGTCTCAAAGCATAGAAAAAATAGAGAGCTGAGCATTCGAAACTACTAGCACGGCATAAGACTTGGTCGGCTCAGTTTGACTACTAGCACGGCACAAGAGTTGGTCGGCTCAATTTTAGATTGAGCCGACCTAGTGGAACTTAGCTGGCTCAGTGCTGAGACTGAGTTGGCTTAATGCACGGGCAAAGTTATGCGAGGGCTATTTTGAGCTAGGGTCTGGGTTGATCCTAGGGATCCTAAGGCCTGGTTTGAGAGGTCTTAAAGGGACTAATTCATATATGGGTCTGGTCTAGATCCAAAGGATGAGAGCATGGAACACGTGGGTGTACATGGGCTCGGTGAGTACTTTTCATGTGTTGAGTTAGCCAGAGAGTTTTTTGGTCGGGCCTAATGGCTATGTATAAATACATAGGTTGTATTAAAGTTTCATAATGCTGTGGAATACAGACCTTTTCTTCCTCACCTTTTTTCTTCTCTTCTCTCTAGAGTTGCCACCCTAGGGTTCTTGAAGAAGCCCTAGAGAAGGGGGCGTCTCCCTCAAGCCCAAGGAGGAAGGAGCCCCATCATAGATCTAAGTGGCGGATCGATGGTTTGCTACCCATAGAGAATGTCATAGGTTTCTTCTGATCCATGCTAAAGATCAGGAGCTTCCTCAACATGATATCGATGCTTGTGATGCCAAGGATGATTGGCATTCGAGCGATATCATGGATTTGCAATATGGTATCAGAGCTAGGTGATGCTTGGGATGTTGTGGACGGCAATATGGTATCAGAGCCTGATGGTGCATGAAAGGAAAGGAGAAGTCATATGAGGTAAAATTAGAAATCTGCACAAGGATTCCATGGTATGTCTCAAATCTATCTTTGTTATTGCTGTGGTTTGGCCAATCAGGAGCAGCAGATTGAAGGTGGAGGTTGAGAGAATTAACGAAAATAAATTTTTTTGGGGTGGAAGGATTTGGTGCATGATTTGCTGATCGATCTTAGTGGAAAGGTCAGGGTGTATGATGGTTATGTGATAAGTAGGGAGCGCTCGTGTGCTGCAGTAGTGCTTCCTTGGAGATGTAAGGCTGAGAGAGGCTCGATGATGCAGCAGCCGAGGGAGGTATCTCAGCAGAAAGCATTGGGGTTCTCTAGGAAGACAGGCAGTGCAGGGCTATTGAAGAGAGGTTTTTCAAGGGGTAATGATCGAAGGAAGGTTGAAGAAGCGACCATATGTCCTTCGATGTCAGGAAGATAGGGAAGTAGTTGGAGATGTATTTAGTGGTTCGACCAAAGCATGGATTTGCGAAGTCTTGGAAGTGATGAAGATAGATGATCCATGGTGGTCCAGTAGGTTAGGGCTAGATGGCTGTAGAGTGGCATAGAGATGAGTCAGGGAGCATTGGAGTGCTGGAGGAGCACTACACTGGAGGCACAGGGGCGAAGAGAGGCCCTGTGGTGCAATAGTCGAGGAGAGTATCTTAGTAGAGAGTGTCAGTGGTATCTCAGGGAGATCGGATGCAGGTCTTAGGGAGAGCCAAGGGGTCTCAAGGAGCGCTAGAGGTCTCTAGCAGCCGGGAGTATCATGGATCAAGTTTCTTCTATAGAGGCAATAGGAAGTGTCGTGGTTTAGATGGAGGATGGTTCTCTAGGTATAACTAAAGTGGTGGCTAGTGTAGGGGCAGAAGAGAAGGACTAGGATGAATTCCCTAGGATTCAGTAACTGATTTCAGAAGAGTTGGATGAGCTCTTGAGTTTCAGAGGTGCCCGTGGGTTGCGGAAGTATCCGAGACTGCTTCGAAGAGGGCCACAGAGTGTAGAGGGTTCAAAGAGGCAGTGACGGTGTTAGAGGTGCAGTGGCAGGCTTAGCAGTATAGCATTGAGTGGTTGGCCTTGAGGGACTTGGGCATAGAGTCAACTTCTATGGCATCAGGTGAACTTTGGATATAAGTGGAGCTCCTCAATGGTGGTTTCACAAGTGAAGAGAAAATTTGTCATGAGTTTAGAGCACCGATGATGCACAGTTCCAGGTGGAGTGACGCATGTAGGTGGACAAACGTAGTTTTGAGGAGATCATATCAGATAGTACAACATGTGCTAGTGTAGAAATGCTATAGGTTCTCCAAAAAAGTTCAGAGAAAGTAATGCAGCTGCTAAGTAGAAGGAATCCTACAATTTTAGGGTGGTACCAAGAAGCAAGCACAGGTCTTCAATGATGGAGGCAGTCATCCCAAAGGCCTTAAAGGTGCACAATAGCTGAAGATGACTAGCAGAGGTGATGTTTGCATAGGTGCTATCGAGTACGCAGGGATAGTGTGATCATGCAGGAGGGCATTGCCGAGAGGTTTGCCAAACCTTCAGAGCACCAAGGTGGAGATTATGAGGATTTGTAGTGCTTCCAAGTCTTGGGATGCCACAAGAGGAGTCAAGGTGTTGGCTCTAAGGATTCCAAGGGCTTAATTAGTGCTTCAGAGATCTGAGACTTAAGGTGAAACAAGGAATCAAAGTTGGAGAATCAAGACTGTAGAAAGAAGATTTTTTGCAGGTTAGCTGGCTCAGTCCAAAACTAGGTCGGCTAAGTCTCAGAGCATAGGTAAAATAGAGAGCTAAGCGTTCAGGACTGCTGGCATGGCACAAGACTGGGCCGACTCAGTTTCAGACTGAGATGACCCAGTGGAACTCAGCTGGCTCAGTGCTGAGATTGAGCCGGCTTAGTGCGTGGGTAGAGTTATACGAGGGTCTATTTTGAGCTAGGATCTGAGTTGATCTTAAGGATCTTAAGGCCTGGTTTGAGAGGTCTTAAGAAGGCTAATTTATGTTTGGGTCGAGTCTAGATCCTAAGGATGAGAGCATGGGAGACATGGGTGTACATGGGCTCGGTGAGTGCTTTTCATATATTGGGTTAGGCGGGGAGTTTTTTGGTCATGCCTAATGGCTATGTGTAGATACATAGGTTGTATTAGGGCTTGATAACACTATGGAATACAGACCATTTCTCCCTCAATTCTCTTCTTCTCTTCCCTCTAGAGTTGCTACCCTAGGATTCTTGAAGAAGCCCTAGAGAAGGGGGCATCTCCCTCAAGCCCAAGGAGGGAGGCACCCCATCATAGATCTAGGTGGAGGATTGGTAGTTTGTTGCCGATAGAGAACATCACAGGTTCTTTTAGATCTGTGTTAGAGATTAGAAGCTTCCGCAACATGATATCGGTGCTTGGATGTCAAGGATGATTGGCATTAGAGCGATATCATGGATCAACAATATGGTATCAAAGCTAGGTGATGCCTGGGATATTGTGGATGGTAGTACAAGTTCAATTGATTTGGATTAGATTCGATTAGGCTCAAGAAAATCATGCTAGTACACAATTGAGTCTAACATTCTCTTTTTTGTAATCACATAGTTCATCTCAACTAACCCAAATTTATATGGGCTCACCCAAGAATCTTATCTTAGTCTAACTGGAGTTTGTCCAGATTAGAAAATAGTTGTCTTAATTTATTAGATGGATTTATGATGACACCTACTAATTCCTATCACCTACTAATTCTTGTTTTTGCACATAGGTAAACTATTGAGCCTGGACACTTGGACATGGGGCCATGTTTCATGCACCTATAGGAGAGCATCTGGGGCTCTTGTCCCCCTACTATATGATGCAAGAGAGAGGGTGCATGCCACCCTAGCCATGCACCCCATGTGGATAAGAGATGGAGTCTAATACAGATGGGACTCTAGGGTGTGTTGATAGGTTAAAAAACCTAGGCACCAAATAGATTGAGTTTATCCAATTTAGGTGCCACCTATGTGGATTTTAGAGGGGCTGTCATCTGATTGGATCAGATGACATCATCCCATGAATCATATATAGATTTGATAGAATGAAGGCCTCTGATTGGCTGGGATGATTTGGCATTGCATGGCGCAGAAAGGTCTATTTAAACCCTATTAGTGCCAAGGGTTTGGGTGCTTCTCCCATTCTCTATGATGCAAGGTAGCCCACATATATTCTATGCCATCTTCTGATCCTCTCTCTCTCCTCTCCATGCCTAAGGAGTTGGGCACAGGTTCAAGTGCGATCCGAGGAAGAAATGCACCAAGATCAGGAAGAAGACTGCACTACTGAAAGAGACGACCGCCGCCTCTTCAAAAGTGTTTTGAAAAACTTCAAGATCAAATTTAGATCTAATTTTTGAAGAGTAGATTCAGAAGGAGAAAACCTTTAGATCCTGTCCGAGTGGATACTGATAGAGGTTAGGCGCTTGTGTGGCTCCTTCCAGAACCTTAGGATAGATTAGAATCATCATAGGATAATTTGATTATCCAAATATCGGGTATGAAATTAAATTAGATTTCATTTTATTTTTGATCTTAATATTAGATCTTAAAGGATCGGATCTGAGATGTCTCAGATCTGATTATAATCTAAGGAAATTATTTTTGAAATATTCCTATAGGTCTTATCAGATCCGAACGATCCTATGCTGGGAAATAGGATTTTTTCTTCACCATCAACATGCCAAGCTTCTCAAACTCCTCTTGATCCTCAATCATTGACAAGAAATGATCATGAACCGATTGCCCATTATGCATTTTCACCTTGAAGTGTCGCTTGGACACTTCGTAGCATGCTGCATGGCTTTGCTCACCATATAACTCTTGCAGGTGAGCCAGCATTTAACTAGCAGTCTTTATATTTTCATGTTAGTGCTGCAACTCGTTAGACATGGAGGCCAACATGTAGCACCTGACCTTATTTTTATCATCTAACCACTTTTCATGAGACGCTCTCTAATCAGCGATCGGACTTGCTAGGAGAGGGAGAAGGTCCTTGTCTAAGACATAGGTCAACTTTTCAAAACTCAAAATTATTTTTAAGTTTCAAAGCCATTCCTCAAAATTGGATCTAGTCAAATGGTTGGTCTCTAGAATCTTGGCTAGGAGGTTGAAACTAGCAGAGTCAAAGATTTTAGTTACATTTATAATTGACTTAATCAATTTATTTTAGAAGGTTCATTTTAAAATAAATTTAGGCTTCCACTATTTTTTTGGATCCCTACACTCCCTTGGAAGAGATGCAAAAATCTTCATAATTAAGAATTTTAAGGGATGGTGCTGTCTAATTGATTGGCTTACCACTACACCTAATAGTTATTGGTAAGAAGTCAACCGATGAGTGGACAACTCTTGTCCAATATTTTTTGAAACATGTTGCACCCAATGCCGGTCTCTAATTCATGAAGCTCACCATGCTCCAAATATTACTTCACTCCTTAGTTAAGTCAAACCTGCCATTTGCACAAAATGGATTCGTAATTGGGACCCTCACCATATCTGGAATATTGAGCCCAATCCTTTCTTCAAACCATAGCATCACATGTCTAATAGCTATGGTTGCATCTTTTTGGTACAATTGAACTACTATATCTAGTCGAGAATAATAAACCCCCGGGAAGGGCCCGCACAATTACAATAGTGGAAGATCGCTTGACTTAATATTTTTTTAGGAAGATTTTGTTGAAAAATATGTTCTAAAGTCAATCATCTAAGTAGTGTATGATTGGAATTAGTATATGAATTATCTAATAGTAATAGTTATTTGGCTGGTTCATCATAAAAATTCTATCTTCTTTAAATGAACTCCTAAATTATGATGAAGTTCTTAGAACTACAATCAATCGATAAAGAAAGATATATCGGATGGTTCTTAAACTGTTCGTGATCAAATGATGAGTTTTTAGTAAGGATGATAACTTATCGAGTGTAGGTCACTGTATACTATATGCATTAATTATCCTCATAACTAAGTAGTGTGGAGATACTGGTATGACATCCAAGTGAGATGTAGGACTATATCTGCACTGAACGTGATCAATGTAGTATACTACTATGAAGTGTAGCTTGCTAAGGCCAATAGATATAAGTGTCCTTCCTACCTGAGATCACCATGGTGACTTGTAAGCAACTCACTATACTTTGATGCCAGACTACCTATATTTCTAATATAGGTTTGAAAGATTTTTGCATATAGTCAAGTACTTGTTAAGTTAGTATGTGAGTCAAGATGGGATTGACCACTCCTGATTAACTTTAGGAAGAGAATGTCACGCTATGTTTTAATTTAGCAAAATCTAGGCCTGGGTAGTCCTCGTGAGGTGTCACAGGATTTATAAAATTTTGAGATACAATAGAGGTGACTTATATGAGTGTTTGACAGTATACTCAAAGTCGTCTTGAGCATTATTGATCATAGAGATGAATTATATAGTAACCATGGGCTAGGTTTCTAAGAATATTGCTTTGCATACATTCAACCTATCCGGATGTGGGGAACCATTGCTAGATGGTAATTTCGATTGGTATAGGAATTAGTTTATGTACTACCTACCTAGGTTTGAATCTATGGGGTCACACACACTAGAGCTTATAACCTGATCGGATGGTTAATCGATGATTGAGAATCATTTCGAGGTCAAACATTCAATGCGATTGATGTTTGACCTAATGCAAGTGTTGTAGGAGGATCGATTAGCAATTGGATTACTAATTGACTCAATTTGATTTAGCAATCTAGCTGAGATCAAGCCTAATTGAATTAGATTCAATTAGAATTACTTTGGTTTAATTAGATTAAGTCTAATTAGTTTATTGGATAAGCCAATTGAAAGGAAAGAATAATTCCTTGTTTGATTAGGACTTGGGTGCTCCTAATTGGTTTTGCATTTAAATCAGATTTAAATCTTGATTTAATCTAATTTAATTGGGCTCCTAGTTGGACTAGGATCATCCTTAATTGGATTGCATTTAATCTAATTTAAATAAAATTTAAATTTGATTTAAAATAATTTTGCTCTCTCTCTTTCTCTTTCTCTTGCACCTAAGAAAGCCCACGCCCACCTATTTTTCTTCTGAGGTTTATGTATAATTTTCCATGCCTAAGAGCTTCTCCACACCCCACTAATTTAGATTTTTGGGAGTTTGTTTTGACTTGGTCAAAACTAGAAAGAGTTTGGGATTTGTTTCCTACTTGGAAGAGTCCCGTTTGATTAAATCTCTTCCTTCTTGTTTTGGATTCCTCTACCCACGCCCTCCTTTTATGTTCCACCCCCTTTTCCCTTTATTTTGTGCATGAGAATCAATGGTTACATGAAAAAATAAGTTGGAGCGGCATCCAAGAGTTGGACACCCCATAGAACTTCCCGCTTTGACTAGGTTTTGACCTAGTCTTGCAGTAAAAAGAGATGCCTCCTTTAAGATGGTTAGATGATGTGATAAATTTCAGAAAAATCATGAAAAATCAAAGAAGAAGGAGGAAAAAGTGTGGAGGATTTATGGTAACATAATTCTTGGAGAAGAGCCCTCAATTAAGACATCAAAGGTTGATATTTTGAAGAGATAAGGTAAGAGAAGATTATCTTCTCTGATATTTTTCTTTTATGTTTCTCTCTTTCTATTTTATTTATTACTTTTGTATAAAAAAAAATTTAGAGAAAGAGAGAGGATTTGGGTGTGGGGATGAGTGCTCCAAGTTGTTGGGGTATGGTATTATTTTTTGGACATGATCTGATGTTGGGGCACGGTATTATTTTTTGGACATGATCTGATCATGTCCTGATGAGAGAAGGAGAAGAGAAGAAAGGTCTCCTCTTAGGATTTCTTGGAGAACCCTTCCTCTCCAATTTTTATGAAAATTTTGTATCATAAAAATCAAAAATATCAGATCTAGAAACTTAAGAAAAATCCTAGAGGAGAAGGTCCCCTCTTATCCTAGCATAGAGATGTTTTCAGGACATCAACCGTTGATGTCCTGATGGAGAAGATTTATCTTCTCTTAGGATTTATTTTTTCATGTTCTTATTTTCTAATTTTTGGAAGATCTAAGGGTTGGATTTCTCTCTTATTCCTCTTCATGTTCTTCATCTCTTGGAATATTCAAGAGATCCAAAGAACATGTATTTGATTGACCATCAGGAGGGATCCATGAGAAGCTAGCATTTCGAGCGGATCTTCGTTCGACGAACCTCCGATCTATGTTGCAGGTTCACGTGGATCACCTATAGAGGATGGATGCATGTGCGGCATCAAAGGTAATAATGAAAATCAACCACGGAGATCTCGACCCATGGAAAGGTAAGAGATCGGATTTCTTGGTATCCTAGAACTAATCTAGGGTTAGATCTAGAATTGTTCTAGATCTAGGTATTGATATGATCAATACCACTTATGATTAATTTAACTTCAGATTTATATTTACATCATAACATATTATAGATCCTTGATGTAGGATTTTATAATTTGATTAGATGCATTTGTAGATTAAATAGTTTAATCTATGTCTTCCACTGCTTTTTATTTTCAAAAAAGTTTTAAAATCCATGCATGAAACCCTGCATGTTTTCCAACAGGGGTATCTAAACATCTAGGTTCTTTTATAACATGTTCATGTATGGTTAAGAATAAATCTAAAAATTAAAATTAATTAAAGATCACACATACTATCATAGGGTTGTCCTGTTGTAAGGTTAACCCCTTACAATGAAAATATTGTCCTTGTATGTGTTGATCTGAATCTGAATCATGAATAATTTAAATTAGATCTAAAAAAAATTTTGATTTAATTTTTTGATTTAAATATAAAATTAAATATATATTAGATCTATTTTAGATTATTTAGATTAGATCTAAATAATATGAGGATTGCACATAGTGCCATAAGGTTGTCCTGTTGTAAGGTTTACCCCTTATAGTGGAAATGTTGTCCTAGTATGTGCTGATCTGAGAAATCTAAATTATAAATATGTTAGATGAGATCTAAAATAATTTATGATTTATTTTTAGATTTTAAATTTAATTTTAAATGATTTATGATCTAGTCTATATGATATGTTTTGTGTCTAGATCTATATCCTCTTATTGCATATGTTGATATGTAATTTTTGTTTTGAATCTAGAATGTATATGTACGATATATTTATTTTGTAGAATCTAAATTGAGAACTTACTTTCTATGAAACTCTAGATTTAAAACCCTAGGATATGATCGAAACATTAAAATAAATCAGATCTAAAACCATCATTTGAATTTGATTCAATGTAAATTATTTATAATTTAAAAATATTTTAAATGATTAAGTTTGAAATTAGTTATGAGGTTTCATAAAACTAAACCCATAAATCTTGAACTTAATTGAGAATTAAGTTATTGTTTAGGATGTAGCTTTGTGATTTGAAGATCTTAAGATAATTTCATTAAACATGGGTTAAAGGGTTACAGGTTAGCTTGATCATGTCATTCACTAGGTTAGACCTAGGGTTAGATTAAATATTGACTAAGTTAAGATATTGATCAAACTTAATTAATAGTTAATTAGGATTAGGTAATTTCTTTTTTATAGATCAATTCAATAGTTGTAGTTGATCAAAGTTCATACGTTTAACAAATGGATAGTGATCATGGCTCAGTGGTTGAGTCCAAGTCTTTAGGCAGACGAAATCAAAATTGATAAATTAATTGGTGCCTAAGGTAAGTCTAGCATTTTGGACCTATGATTTTTAATTGACAGCCCGCTTACCTGACCATTTCTGATGGTGTCTAAGGCAAGCCTTGACAGACCCTCCCATCGATCTCACTTACCTGGCCGATGCAGTTAATTAGGTCTTGGTTAGGTTGCTCATTGATTCGTGCTAACCCATGTCACATAGAAAATTAGTGAGATTGATTTCATTCAGTGAGACTGATCGAGGTGCCCATAGACAAAAATTGATTCTAGTCCTCATCAGTGACTTATGAAGTCAGTAGGAGGACTTGACTTGGTGAAGTCAATAGAAAAAAATTGGTCCATGTCCTTTCTATCCTTAAATCACTAATAGTTTAAATCCTCTAAAATTATTAGGTCCTTAAAATGATAAAGTTATGGGGATAACTGAGTCATAGCCTCCCATTAAGGTATTTGATAATGGGTCCATTAACTCAATAATTATTGGAGGCCCATAGGCCTGGTGCTTGTTGACTAATGGAATTATCATTCATCATATGATGACTTGGATGTGTCTCTCTAATAGTGGTTAGGTTGACCAACCATAGTTGGGCTGCATCATTCATTAGTTAGATGCACCAAGTATGCTCATGTTAATGGTTAGACCAAACTAGATCCTTACAGTGGAGGTCATAGCCTACTGCTTAGGTTTTTAGGGCAAAATTAAATTACTAGAAGTTGTTTGGTGAAATAATTGGTTATGAACCTATCCTTAGATGTACATGGGTTGACCAACCATAGTTGGGCTTGTGTGCAGTCTATGTGGTTTCTAGTACCTACTAAAAAATTGAAGTAATTTTCTGAATTGGAGGTAGAGGCTATCCTTTCGAATAAAATAATGGGAGAACCTTTTGACTAATATCCAAGTCTTTAGGCTTAATATAATTCAAATACTTAGGTCAATGTTCCCTTTTCTCAAATTAAGGCTAAACCCTAATTGCTCATATCACTGTTAGACGGTGATGACTCATGGGATCCAGCTTCAATAATTAGTATCGAGAGTTAAATTTGGTTCAGTAATATAAATGGATTCGTACTAGGGCTTCTAAGCCCAGTCAAAACAATTAGTCCAAGGTTAACCCAAATCAGGCACAGTGCTTCTAATGTTAGAGGCAGGGTCATAGGAAGAAGATTTGTCTTGCTTTCCTTGATCATAACAGGCTGAATAAGAGAAAGAAGCAAAAGTTGCTCATTAAAGATGTCATATGATAACACCTTAAAATTTCTCTGTAAATAATTCTACTATATGGGTATTAGATGCCGGTAGTCTTATGCAATTTGTCGCAAAGACTACAAGTAAGTAGGATACTTTGAAATGGTGAGAAATATCTGAACGTTGGGGATGGAAGTCTTGTTCCAATCCTAGCTTTAGAAATTATCAAGCTTATTTTCAATAGATGCCATTTTGAGTGATTGTCACTATTATCTATCGTTTATGATAAATGTGATCTCTGATGGCCTTTTGGTCGGAGATGGTTATCATTTATCAATAAAAAAGATTGTAGTGATATTATTATGAATAATATTATAGAAATACATGGATAATAAAGAAATGATATTTAATATTTATACAATCTATTAAGTATAATGGACATACCCAAGTTAGATTATGTCATGAATATCTATCTTTGGTATTATAGGCTTAGTCATCTTGATAAGGACAGGATAAATATGTTAGCTTGAGAGAAAAATCTCGACATCAATGATTGTGAATCATTGATAGCCTATGAATATTGTCTTCTTGGAAAGATGACAAAGTCACCTTTTATTGGAAAAGGTGAAGGAGCAGATAAAGTTCTAAGTCTCATACGTAGTGATGTATGTGGACTTATGAACTTAAGTGCCAAAAAAAGATATTAGTATTTCATTACAGACGACCTATTTGGGCATGGGTGCATCCGGCCTGAATCATTTGAAATGTTCAAACGATTCAATAATGCGAAAGAGAAAACAAATTAAAAAGGGCATTGGAACTCTTCAATAAGATCGAGGAGGTGAATACTTATCCAGTGAGTTTGTGACATATCTAAAAGAGGATTGAATTATCTCTCAGTGGATCCTTTTTGGAATACAGTATATCTGAAAGGAGAAAATTGAACTTTGTTAGACTTGGTTCAATCCACGATAGGGTTCACTTGTTTGCCTGCTTCAGGGTTGTGCTCTTGTGGTTACTAGTTTTACTCTAAATTTATACCAAGTAAATCTATTGTAAAGACTCCATATTGGATATGGATCGGGCATAGACCTAGACTCTCTCACTTTCGGATTTGGAGTTGATTGGCTTATGTCATATATTTGCACACAGATAAACTTGGTGCCTAGTCTAATAGATATTTAAGGGGTTATTAATTCTACCATGCTAAAGGACATAAGATGTTCATTAGCAGCAAGGCATTTCTTTTGGAAAGGAGTTCCATAAAGAAGGAACTGATGCCTGTGAAGTTGAACTTGGAAAAGTTTGACTGGTAGAAAAGAACCAATGTAATCTAGTAAACCTACAGAACTAGATTTGATCAGATCAAATCTGGAGCCCATTAAATTATCACCTTTAAGGAGATCCAGTAGGGTACTACATTAGTCAGATAGATACTTCAGTATCTAGGTCTGGGATGGCGATCCTATTGAGCTCGATGAGAACAATAAGGATCCGATCACTTATAGGGATACAATGCAGTGATCTGACTCTGAGAAGTGGCTTGGAGCCACATGATCCAAATTAAAGTTCAAGAAAATCAATAGTGTATGGACACTAGTTGATTCACCTGAAGGGATAAAATTCATTAGGTGTGAATGAATTTTCAAAAGGATCAGTGTAGCGCAGACAGAATGGTAAAGACCTTAAAGCCCGTTTGGCTATTACCTCAGAATTAGAACATATATTTTGAACGTATGCCTTTATTATGAACGAAGACAAATTCTGTATTTGTAATTGGGCAAAATATTCTGTAGTGTTATTCCTTGTGTTGTCTGTGGATAAAATTCTCTTAATCGAAAATGACATCCCAGCATTGCAAGGAATAATGGTTTAGCTAGCATCTTATTTCTCCATGTACGAGATTAGATATGGTATACTCAGTAAGGGTAGTCAATAGATACTGATCCAAGTGAGAACCACTGGAAGATTGTATGGGCAATCTTTAAGTAATTGAAAAATACTAAGGTCCAGTGATTTGAATATGAAAATACTGACTTAAAACATATGGATGTTTTAGTTTCAATCAGAATAAGATGACAGCAAGAAAATATTGGGTCATATCGTAATTGTAGGAGTAATTTGCTGGAAAGATTCTAAGTAGGATACTTTAGCCAATTCAGTCAGTGATGTAGAGTACATCATGGCATATGATGCTGTCATGTAAGCTGCTCAGTTATTGAGGTTTATTAGAAAGTTAGGATTGGCACCCTCCACCAATGGTCCAGTCCTATCATAGCACTGGAGCCATAGCTTAGGCTAAAAAATCCAAGAACCAGCATATTCTACATTGCTTTCACCTTAGATATTAGATCTGGGTGATGACAATCTTTAGAAGATTGATGTAAAAGGAGAACTTGAGAGACCCATTTGCTAAGGCTTCGAAACTAAGGAGTTCTATGAACTCAAGTAAAATATAGGATATTTGATATCCTTCTGATTAGCTTTAGTCTAAGTGGGAGTTGTTGGAAAATGTCTCCTAAAGCCAATCACCTAAGTAGTAGATGACTAGAATTAGTATATGAATTATCTAATAATAATAGTTATTTGACTGGTTCATCATAAAAGTTCTATCTTCCTTAAATGAACTCCTAAATTATGATGATGTCCTTAGAATCATAATTAATTAATAAAGAAAGATTTATCGGATGGTTCTTAAACAATTCATGATCAAATGATTAGTTATTAATAAGGACAATAACTTATCGAGTGTAGGTTGCTGTATGCCATACGTGTTTGTTGTTCTCATAACCAAGTGGTGTAGAGACACAAGTATGACATCTAGGTGAGATGCAGGAGTACATCTGCACTGAACATGACCAATGTAGCACTCTACTATCAAGAGTAGCTTGCTAAGGTCAATGGGTATAAGTGTCACTCCGACCTGAGATCACCACGGTGACTTGCAAGTAACTCACTGTACTTTGGTGCCGGACTGCCTATATTTCTAATATAGATTCGAAAGATTTTTGGGTATAGTCAAGTATTTATTAAGTTAGTGTGTGAGTCAAGATGAGATTGGCCACTCCTGATTAACTTTAAGAAAAGAATGTCTCGCTATGTTTCAATTTAGCAAAACCTAGGCCTGGGTAATCCTCGTGAGGTGTCATGGGATTAATAAAATTTTAAGATACAATAGAGATGACTTGTATGAGTATTTGACAGCATACTCAAAGTCGTCCTGAGCATTATTGGTCATAGGGATGAATTATACGATAACCATGGGCTAGGATTCTAAAAATATTGCTTTACATACATTTGACCTATCTGGATGTCTGGAATCAATGCTAGATGGTAACTTTAATTAGTATAGAAATTGATTCCTATGCTACCGACTTAGGTTCGAACCTATGGGGTTACACACATTAGAGCTTGTAATCTGATCAGATGGTTAATCGATGATTGAGAATCATTTCGAGGTCAAACATTCAATGCGATTGATGTTTGACCAAATGTAAGTATTGCAGGAGGATCAATTAGCAATTGGATTGCTATTGGCTCAATTTGATTGATCAATCAGGCTAATATTAAGTCTAATTAAATTAGATTCAATTAAAATTATTTTAAATTTAATTAGATTAAGTCTAATTGATTTATCGGATAAGCCAATTGCAGGGAAAGAATAATTTCTTATTTGACTAGGACTTGGGTGCACCTAATTGATTTAGCATTTAAATCAGATTTAAATCTTGATTAATTTGATTTAATTAGACTTCTAGTTGGACTAGGACCATCCTTAATTGGGTTGTATTTAATCATATTTAAATAAGATTTAAATTGGATTTAAAATAATTTTGACCTAGTCAAACAAAAGGATTCCCGGTCTAACTGGGACTCTTTCGCTTTCTCTTGCACCTAAGAAAGCCCACACCCACCTATTTTTTTTTTGAGGTTTATGTATAATTTCCCATGCCTAAGAGCTTCTCCACGCCCCAGTAATTTAGATTTTTGGGAGTTTGTTTTGACTTGGTCAAAACTAGAAAGAGTTTGGGATTTGTTTCTTACTTGGAAGAGTCCCCTTTGACCAAATCTCTTCCTTCTTATTTTGGATTCCTCTACCCATGCCCTCCTTTTATTTTCCACCCCTTTTTTCCTTTGTTTTGTGCATGAGAATCAGTGGTTACATGAAAAAATAAGTGGGAGGGATGTCCAAGAGTTGGACACCCCATAGAAGTTCTCCCTTTGACTAGGTTTTGACCTAGTTTTGTAGTAAAAAGGGGAGCCTCCTTCGTGATGGTTAGAGGACGTGATAAATCTCAGAAAAATCATGAAAAATCAAAGAGAAGGAGGAGAAGGCATGAAAGATTTGTGGTGTCAAGATTCTTGGAGAAGAGCCCTCAATTAAGATATTAAAGGTTAAAGTCTTGAAGAGACAAGGTAGGAGAAGATTGTCTTCTCTTATCTTTTTCTTTTATATTTCTCTCTTTCTATTTTATTTATACTTTTTATATGATAAAAATTTGAAAGAGAGAAAAGATTTAGGTGTGAGGATGAGTGCTCCAAGTTGTTGGGGCATGGTGTTATTTTTTGAACATGATCTGATCATGTCTTGATGAGAGAAGGAGAAGAAAAGAAAGGTCTTCTCTTAGGGTTTCTTGGAGAACCCTTCCACTTCAATTTTTATGAGATTTTTATATGATAAAAATAAAAAATATTAGATCTAAAAACTTAAGAAAAATTTTAGAGAAGAAGGTCTCCTCTTGTCCTAGCATAGAGATGTTTTCAGGACATCAACCATTGATGTCTAGAAGAAGAAGATTTGTCTTCTCTTAGGATTTATATTTTCATATTTTTATTTTCTAATTTTTGGGAGGTCCAAGGGTTGGATTTCTTTCTTGTTCCTCCTCATGTTCTTTATCTCTTGAAATGTCTAAGAGATCCAAAGAACATATATTTGGTTGACCGTCAGGAGGGATCCACGACAAGCTAGCATTTTGAGCAGATCTTCGTTCGATGAATCTCCGATCAGTGTTGCAAGTTCGTGTAGATCACCTATAGAGATCGGACACATGTGCGGCTCCAAAGGTAATAAAAAAAATCAACCATGAAGTTCTCAACCCATGGAAAGGTAAGAGATCTGATCTCTTGGTAACCTAGATCTGATCTAGAGTTAGATCTAGAATTATTCTAGATCAAGATATTGATATGATCTATACCACTTATGACTAATTTATCTTCAGATTTATATTTGCATCATATCATGTTATAGATCCTTGATATAGGGTTTTGTAATTTGATTACATGCATTTGTAGATGAAATAGTTTAATCTATGTCTTCCGCTGCTCTTTATTTTTGAAAAAGTTTTGAAATTTATGCATAAAATCCTGCATGTTTCCCAACAGATTTTAATTTAGGTCTCTTAGTCATAACGATTATGACTAACCTAGTGGCATGGGTTAGCTTGAATCGTTGGCAACCTCAATACCAAACTTGATCAACCCAATTGGTCAGGAAGTGAGATCAGTGGAAGGGATATGCCATTAACTCAGCCTTAGATGAATCATGGGCGAGTAGCTTCCAATTAAAAACCATAGGTCATATCTATTGGACTTACCTTAGATACCAAATTATTGTCCAGAACTGATCGAATATGCCTACACTTCAGGCTCAAACCATTAAGCCAGATTAGGTCTTGAGGTGATCAATCACAAGTAGCTGTAAATTGATCTTGACTAAACTTACAACTATTGGGCTAGTCAATTAAGCACTTTTGATCCCACCTAACCAACTCTTGATTTGGTCTGATCAACCGCTCAAGCTAGACCAAATCAAACTACCCACACCCTGAATCCATATTTTATAAAGGTGTTTTAGATCTTAAATTCTCAATTGTTAAATCTAATTGGTTTAATAACTTAATTCTTAATTAAGTGTAACATGGTTCAAAAAAAACAAAGCATGAAAATAGATTCTAGGATTTTTGGACCTAAGATTTAGCAGAAAGTATGTTTAGATTTTCTGATTGAGGATAGACACACACCATCCCTACATGCCATAAGAGCACCCCATTGAATGAAAATTGAGGGCCTTTAAATCCTTGTTACTCTTATGACTGGATAGCCAAGAGGAATGCCTCAATCAAACAATGATTTACTACTACTACAAGAACTAGATCTGCAATATATATCACATATATGAATTCAGATCTATTCTAAACATGCTTTGCATATATTTCATGTATTATTTTAGATTACATCTCATGTAATAAAAATCAGAAAAAATATTTGATCTCATCAAAAAGGAATTTCAGATCAATACAATCTAGATCTAAAAACTAGAACCAAGCTCTGATACCACTTTCAAGATCTAGTAGATATACCCAATTGGATCATATTTAAAGTAGCAGAATTTAAAATTTTTTACATGATCTGATTAGATTCGAAAGCTCTCAAATTTGATTATGTACATCTAAAAATAAAATACGCAAATACGGGTATTTGAAAGACCACCTTTCAATTAAACACTTTACTTGTAGTGATGATCTGAAGCTATCCCGAGGTTCGACTTGAGACGTGCACATGCTCAGCTTGTTCTAGTATCCACTCATATTAGATTTGGAGGTCTTCTCCTTTTGGATTTGATTTCTAAAAAATTAGAAAGGGATCTTCTTGTTGTGCCTTCGATCCAATCTCCAGCAACTGTTCAATCGACACACAATTAGGATCTTCTTCAACTTGAACTTGCACGGACAGCACCGTGATGCTCGATGATGCGATCTACCCAACACTTAGATGTGGGAGAGAGGATCAAGAGGAGGGAGTGTAGGCATGGAGAAGGGGAGCAGAGCTTAGACGTGAGCTGGTGGAATGGCCAAACTCTTTGGCCTAGTGCCCTATTTATAGAAAATATGGGAGACCTAAAGTCCTAGGGCTTTAAGCAATTGATCGGATTAATTTGCTTAAAGCAGAAGGACACTCCACAAGCCTTGGCACCCCACTTTAGAATTTACATGAATTTTGTCGCACAAAATTCACCTCTAGCACCTAGATAAGATTTTTCCAAGAGTTTGAACTATTTCAAACTCTAGTTTGGCTTGTTCAAACTATTTCAAACAAGCTAACCTCCCAAACCTCATGTTAATACATGGTGTGCACCCTCTCTCTCTCTATAAAACCATCTAGGGGTGCGTGTCCCATGAGAAAAAATAGGGGGCACATGCCCCTCTCCTTTTTTCTTACATGCAAGACCAAGTCAAGGGGGGTGCCAACTCTTAGCGCCCACTTGTCCTAATCTTATTCATCTGAGACTAGGATAAGGCCTAATTTGATCAGGACAAGATCCAGTCAGTTTAGGATAAACCCATAAAGGATTTCTGGATGAGCCAAATCCAATTTGACCGAGTCTAAACCAATCAAAAAATCTAGTGCAAGAGAAAGTTAGGTCCAACCATGTACTAGCATAATTTTCTTAAAGCTAATTATATCTAATCCAAATCAATTGGACTACTTAAGTCCAGTTAATGACATCTAGATCCAAATGCTTGTTTGTGTGATCCAATAGATTTAATTCTGTAAGGTAATGGAACATGTCATAATCTCTATCATCGACATTGAGGTGGTGTGGTGCTCCCAACCCTTGGGAGGCCATGGATGGAGCTAGGGTGAGGGCTCCAGAGAGGCTAGGATAGATGTGGTCCTAGGGCTAGGATAAGAGTTATCCTAGGATGGAGATGGCATGTAGCTCTCCATGGACTTGAGGTTCGAATATTGAGGGCCTCAAGGGGCTTAGTTGGTTCTTTAGAGACTTGGGATTCAAGGTGGAGCAAGAAACCAAAGTCAGCGAATCACGACTGTAGAAAGGAGATTTTCTACAGGTTAGCTAGCTCAGTCCAAAACTGGGTCAGCTAAGTCTTAGAGCATAGAGTTTCGGAACAGCAAGCATGGCATAGAACTGTGCTGGCTCAGTTTTAGACTGAGCGACCCAGTGAAACTTAGTCGGCTCAGTGCTGAGACTGAACTAGCTCAGTGCGTGGGTAGAGTTATTCTAGGATCTATTTTGGGCTAGGGTCTGGGTTGATCTTAGTGGTCTTAAGGCCTGGTTTGAGAGATCTTAAGAAGGCTAATTTATGTATGGATTGGGATTAGATCCAGGGGATGAGAGTATGTGAGACATGGACTCGGTGAGTACTTTCATGTATTGGGTTAGCCTAAGAGAGTTTTTGAGCTGGGGTTTTTTAGGATTCATGTGGAAACTCTAGGATATATAAACTAGAATATTGTAACTTTTACAATGGAGAAGTGAATAAAATTAAGCTTTTCTCCCTAACTCTCCTCTCTCTTCTCTCAGGTTTCAACACCAAAACCCAAGCTTCTCTCATCCTTTTTAGACCTTCTTCAGTTTGCTGGATTAACACCTAGGTTCATGCAAGAGATCGAATCTATAGCTATGGCTCGGAGCAGCCGTAGGAACAATAATTGGTATCAGAGCGAGGTGATGCCAGTTGGTAGGAACAATAATTGGTATTAGAGCCCGGTTGAGTGCGAAGGAGGAAGAAGATCAGTTTTCAGTAGAGATCCGTAGTGAGATTCAGATCTAAAGGCTTTCTTCAGGCTTCGTGAGGAGGGAAGAGATCACATGGCTGCTGTCCACCATCCCTAGTCAAGGTATTTTTTAGATATATCTATTTATTGTTATTTGATTTAGATTGATCATGGAAAATAGTGGATTGGAGGTAGGATTAGAGAAATTTGACGGAAAAAAAATTTTCACGATGTGAATGGTATGGATGGAGGATTTGCTGGTCCAGATGAGGTTGGATTCAGCCTTGAAAGATAGATCGGAGGAGATCGTAGATAAGAAGTGGGTGTCCTTGGAGAAAAGGGCATGTGCCATGATTAGGGCTTGTCTGACAGATGAGGTTTTGTATGGTGTGTTGGAGGCAAGAACATCCAAGAAATTATGATCGAGGTTGCAGTAGTTGTACATGGAGAAGAACATGTACAATAAGTTGATGCTGAAGAAGCAATTGTATAGCCTTTGGATGTAGGAGGGCAAGGATGTTGTAGGGCATATTCAGTGGTTCAATCGGATGAGCATGGACTTGCTCAATATAAGGTTGGATTTAGAAGAGGACAAGAGTCTATTGTTGCTATCTTCACTATCCAGGAGTTTCGATCCGTTAGTGACAACTTTGCTGTATGGTAAGAAGATACTGATGTATGAGAAGATCATATTAGTGCTCAGATCCAACGAGCAGTGGGAATGGATGACGTTGAGAGAGGTCTTCCAGGAGAGTCTTGTGGTTTCAAAGAAGCATAGAAAAGAAAAGAAGAAGGATGAAAAGAAAAGCAGCAAGGGATCTAAGAGATGCTTCAAGTGTGGAGAAGCAGGGCACTTTAAGCGGGAGTGTCTGCTTTGGAAGAAGTGTAAGGGAGGAGAAAGCTTGGATTCCATCAGTACAATCACTGAAAGTGAAGATTCGAATGAAATATTGGAGGTCTCAGAGGAGCCCAAAGGGTGTGGTGTATTTGAGATGGTTTCGAACAGATCTATAGAGTGCAGAGGGTCCGAAGAGGCAACGATGGTGTTTGAGGTACAGCGGCAGGCCCAATAGTGCAGCATTGGGTGGTTGGCCTCGGAAGACTCGGAGATAGAGTCGGCTTTTGCGGCATTTGGGGGACTTCAGCTTTAGGTGGAGCACTGGACAGAGGTGGCTTCATGGATGGAGGAAGCTATGACATGGGTTCAGAGCAGGAGGTGTAGAGGGAGGACCAGTATTCCCGCACTAGTGCTGGGGTTGTACAAATCTAGGTAGAGAGGATTGTGCTGGGAGATAGGCATGGCTCTGACGGGACAGTGTCAGGTGGAGCATAAGGATATGCGACAAGTGCCAGTAAGAGAACATTGCATAATCTCCAGGGAAGTCCAGAATAAGTGATGCAGCTGTCGAGTAGATGGATACCTACAACTCCAAAGGTGGTGCAGAGAAACAAGCCAAGGACTTCAGCAGTGGAGGCGGTCATCCCAAAGGCCTCAAAGGGAGCTCAGCAGTTGAAGAAGAATGGCAGTGGCAAAGTGTGCATGAGGGGCTATTAGGACATGCAGGGATAGCAGGATCGTGTAGGAAGATGTTGCCAGGTGTGCCAAGGCATGGGCGCACCAAGGTGGAGATTGTAGGTGGTGTGGTGCTCCTAAGCCTTGGGAGGTCACGGACAGAGCTTTGGTGAGGTCTCTGGGGAGGCTAGCATAGGTGTGGTCTTAGGGTTAGGATAGGAGTTGTCCTAGGGTGGAGGTGGCATGTAGCTCTCCATGGGCTTGAGGATTGGGTATTAAGGGCCTCAAGGGGCTTAGTTGGTGCTTCGGAGACCTAGGATTCAAGGTGGAGCAAGGAACCAAAGCTAGGAAATCAAGACTATAGAAAAGAGATTTTCTGTAGGTTAGTCAGTTCAGTCCAAAATTGGATTGACTAAGTCTCAGAGCACAGGTAAAACAGAAATGTTGAGTTTCGGGACTGTAGGCGTGGCACAGAATTGGGCTGGTTCAGTTTTAGACTAAGCCGACCCAGTAGAACTTAGTAGGCTTAGTGCCGAGATTGAGCCAGCTCAGTGCGCGGATAGAGTTATGCGAGGGTCGATTTTGGGCTAGGGTCTAGGTTTATCTTAGGGGTCTTAAGGCCTGATTTGAGAGTTCTTAAGGGGGCTAATTCATTTATGGGTTGGAATAAGATCTAGGGGATGAGAGCATATGAGACTTGGGCTCAGTGAATGCTTTCATGTATTGGGTTAGCCTAAGGGAGTTTTTGAGCTGGGGTTTATTAGGTTTCATGTGGGAACTCTAGGGTATATAAACCAGGACATTATAACTTTTACAATGGAGAAGTGAAGATAATTAAGCTTTTCTCACTAACTCTCTTCTCTCTTCTCTCTAGTTCCAACACCAAAATCCTAACTTTTCTCATCTTTCTTAGATCTTCTTCAGTTTGATGGATTAACACCCAGATTCACACAAGAGATCGGATCTACGACTGTGGCTCCAAGCTGCCATAGGAATAACAGACATCATTGAAACACCTTTTGATGGACCAAAACTCTTTCTGATTCATCTGATTAAAATTATCGATCGTCAAGATAATTCTAATTGATCCCATAATCCATCTATGACATCTAATAGTATGTGGTGGCAACCCATCAAAACTGAATATGAACCTCTCGGTGCAACTTACATGTGGTTGGGTTCTTCTATCATGAGTCCCAGTAGGATTTAGGTTAAGGTATACTCATTAAACCCAATTTCTGTCATATGATTCAATCAATTAACTCAACTCCAATGTGAAATCCTAATAGAAACTTCTTTCTATTATTTCACATTACCATGGCTATGTGCTTTTGGACTCAATCTCATGATCACCATAGGACTACTCCTCTACCAAGATTGATAGATCCCATCTTGGTGCAATTTAACTCCTACAATGAACATGCTATTGCCAACATACACGTCAAGATTCTAAATGGCTATGAGATTGAGTTATGGTGTAGTAAAACTATAACACCCTCAAGATGAACTACTGATGCATCTCAAGTCAAAAAACCAGACACACAACTACAACATTGAGCAAATCATTGATGAGAAGGTAGATTTTTTTATGACTGCTCGAAGATGGTTATACCTAGTATCCTTATTCTCGACAAGCATCTGTACTCTGACTTCGGTATCTCCGTACCATAGATTCAAGACTCATCTATCCTAGGAAACGATCATACACCAATCTTCTGGATCAATCACCGTCCTTAAGATGATCCTACAATCGAAAGCAATTTATGAGTTAATTATGATAACACATATCTTAAATTCTTAATTATTGAGAATATGTATCATCATACCTATTAACTCAATGGATATATCACAGATATATAATACACAATTATGATAGAAAGAATAATCTATTTTATTAATAATAAGTTAAAATTATAATTACGTCCTTAGAATATATTACGAGTGTCAGCCAATCTTACTTGTAGGACATACATCTAATAAAGACTTATTACAAAAAAAGAAAAAAAAAAAGGAAAACCATAGTTCTACTAGAACATCAGACTATTGGCCCAAGCCATTATAAGAGAGCGCTTTAGGTCGTCCACTTTTACTTCAAGTTTCCATCTTGCTGCTAAGCTCTAACCGAGTAGCTTCTAAGCTCTTTGGAAGTCTTCTTTAGCCTCTCTTAGCCTTTTTCTTAAAATGGCAGACTCAGCTTCAGCATCCTTCACCGCATTCTTTTGATAAGTCATTTGGATCCTCAAATGAAGGATTTCGATCTTGTTCTTATCATACACCTCAATTAAATTTGCCAGGATATTCTTTTGAGACACAACTTTACTTAAATCTCTACTTGGACCAACCTGAGCTCTATCTGCTTGTTGCTTTCAAAGTTGAGCTACTTCATTATTGGCTGCTATAAATTTTCTTTTGAGTTCGATGTTTAGGTTGCACTAGCCTAGTCTATAGGTGTTATGTTCATCCTTGGCCGCATGCAACTGATTCTGAAGATTGGAGAACTTCTTCGACTAGTCCCAACCATATTCCTCCTAAATTTGAGTCTAGGCTGAGCCTCTTTCTAACTGATTGATTTTCCCTTTTGCCTCTAAGAACTCAACCTCAAGAGAATAGATTTTGGTAGTCAAGGTTCAGGACTTCTCGCTAGCATGCTTTGACACCCATTCAAGCTCTATGGACAAGTGATATTTCATTGACATGTATTCTTTGAAGGCCTACTTGGAAGCTTGATGAAGGTGGTTGATCTCAACTGAGGTTGTTGCATAGTTGTTCTTTGACTTCTAAAGTTTGTCCTTTATTTTCTTCAATTCCTTATTAGCTTGCCAAACTTCTTTCTTCAAGGCTTTAAGATGAGCATTTAAAGGGAAGGCTTGAGATAATGGCGTAGCTTCGGTTTATGATTGTGCTTGATGGCAATACTTGCAAGCCGAACTCTGAGTTATTAGCACATCGGAATACATGAAGGTATGAAACAGAAGAAATTTAATTTCATTGATTGAAAAGTTTAAGTATATAGAATGAAAAAGAAAAAGAAAAATATAACTAGTAGAGGTCTCCGACCTTTGAGGGTGGGGCGGTAGAAGAACATGGCATGGCCTCGGCGGGTGTCAACTCCTTGGCGGGCATGGGGGCGTCAATAGCAAGTCCAATATGAGGAAGATTAGCTCCGATTGCAAAATCCTCTACCTCATCATCAGAAGAATCATCCAATAGAAAGCTAAGGTCTAGTCTGAAGAACTTCTTGCAACTTTCTATTGGTAGAGGTCGAAACCCTTACTAAAGCTTCTCTAGCAAACTCAATCATAATGCCTTTCAGCTCTTTAGAAGATTTGAAATCCAAAATAGCCTGTTTCATGGCTTCAGCCACTTGCTTCTCCCCTTTGACAATTTTGGCTTTGGCCTTCTTCCTTCTTTTCTCTTTCAAAGCTAATGCGACCTTTAGCTCCATTGATGCCTATTCTTCTCATTTGAGTGCTTCTTGGAGGTGCCCGACTTCGGTAGAGTGTGCCTCCTTTAGATGTTCAACTTCGGCATTATACTCTTCAGCCACCTTTAAAGCCTTCGAAACCGCAACCTTCTGAAGGCTAACCGCCTCCATATATAAAAAAAAATGGTACCCTAGCTGTAAGCAGCAAAACAAATATTACCACTGAAAAGCATAAACATATTCAACTAAGTATGGAAAGGAAGAAGTGACTACCTAAAGAAAGAATACAAACGAGTCTTTCTTTCTCTCCTAGTCATCCATCTGAAGGATCCTCTCAATTATCTCCAGAATAACACTACCCTTCATGAGGGGTTGAATGACCCCTCAGTCATCAAGGGAAGCTCAGTCCAAGTCAATGTTATTACCGCTAGATTTGCTAGAGTTCTTTCGAGGCCAAACATTCTTAGCAACTGATTTCCTCTTTCTTTTCTACAAGAGAAGTTGGAGCGATGATCTCAGCAGGCGGGCTTGAGGTCAGTGGGCATGCTTCGACCATTGGAGTAGAGGCCACTTAGGTTGGGACAGTCAAGTTTGATTCTCTGATCTTTACTTGGTGGCCTTTCCAAGAGCATTGCCTTTCCTTTTCTGGGCCTGAAGTTCTTTTGTCAGATGCTTCAATTCATTTAGAGTCATTCTATAAAAGATGGATAGGCTGATGTTAAAGAAAAGTGGTAAAAATAAAAGGAAAACACATGTTAGTACCTATAGGATTGATAGGACTCAAGTTAAGGTTATACAAGATTTGATCATCTATCAAAGTGGTTAGCAATAGAGTTCTACAATTTCTAAAGTTGTTTGCAGAATTGAGGTCTTCCCATTCCAGCCCTAGAGCCCTATGAATGAAATCTCTACGTTGACTCCATGAAGGAAGTTTTAGTTCGAGTGAAAGATGGGATACAAAAAAGAAAAAAAATCATCCCGTTGGGGATAAATCCCACTTCCATCGAAGTCCAATCTGATGCTTAGCCTAATGTAACTGGTAATCATGGAAGAACTTCGATCAAAAATTCTTCCTCTATTAGTCGAACTTCTTCCAGACTCCTCCAGCAGTCGAACTCCTTCCAAACTCCTCCAGCAGTCGAACTCCTTCCGAACTTCTCCAGTGGCTGAACTCCTTCAGCGATCGAACTTCTCTTATATATGTGTGCCCATGAAGCCAGATTGGCTAACAGTTGTAATACACTTCTAAGAGCAAAATTATAATTTTAATTATAAATAATAAAATAGATTATTTTCTATCATAATGTGTATTTAAAAGTGTCTGTGATACATCCTTTGAGTTAATGGCAATGATAGTTCATATTTCCAAGAGTTGAAAATTTAAGACATGAATTTTCATTATTAACTCATAAAATGCTCTTGACCGTAGGATCATCATAAGGATGGTGATTGATCTGAAAGGTTGGTATACGATCACTTTTTTAGGATAGATGAGTCTTGAGTCTACGGTATAGAGACACCAGAGTGAGATTATAGATACTCATTAGAGAATGAGGGCACTGAGCGTGACCACCTCAAGCAGTCATGAAGAAGTCTACCTTCTCATCGATGGCTGGCTCGAAGCTATAGTAGTGTGTCTAGTTCATTGACCTGAGGTGCATCGACAGTTCACCTTAAGGGTGTTGTAGTTTGACTACACCATAACTCGATCTTCTAGCCTTTCGGAGCCATGAGGTGTATGTTGGCTATAGCATGTTCATTGTAGGAATTGGATTGCACCAATAAGAGATCTATCTACCTCGGTAGAAGAGGAGCAGCCCGATGATAATCATGGGAATCAAGTCCATAAGCCCATGGCCAAGGCAAAGTGAAATAATAGAAAGAGTTTCTATTAGGATTTTCACATTGGACTTGAATCGAATGATTAATTCATATGTCGGATATTAGGGTTTGACGAGATCACCTTAACCCTAATCCGATCGGGGCTAAAGATAGAGGAACTTAATCACATAGAAAAGTGCACCAAGAGGTTCACATTAAGTTTTGATGGATTGCCACGATATGCTGCTAGGTGTCATAGGTGGATTTTGGGAGTAATTAGAATGATTTGGATGATCGATCATACTAGTTGTCTGAATCAGAAAAGTTCTGATCTATTAAAAGATATTTCGATGATGTCGATGATAGAGATTACGACATATCCCATTACAATATAAAATTGAATCTAACTCGATCACATAAATAAGGGTTTGGATCTGGATATCATCAATTGAATTAATCCAGTTTAATTGATTTGAATAAGATACAATTAGGTTCAAGGAAATCGTGCTAGCACACGATTGAGCCTAATGTTCTCCTTTAACAGTTATTAAAACTTATCTCGACTAAGCCAAATATGTTTGGACTCACTCAAGAACTTTTACTTGGTCTAATAGGAGTTTGTCCAGGTTCGAAAAGGGTTATCTTAATTTATGAAAAAAAATTAAGACAATACCTGCCATTTTCTGTCACCTGCTAAATCTTGTCTTTGAACTTTGGTCAAATGTTGATCTTTGATACTTAGACATTTGCCCATGTGTCATGCATCCATAGAAGAAAACCTGAGACCTTGTCACCCTATTAAAAAGTAGATAGGCAAGGGGTGCACACCTAAGGAGATGTGCACCCCATGAGGATAAAGATTTGGAGTCCCATATAGATGGGACTCCAGTTGCTTCAGGAAATCAAACTAGGTGGCACCAAGAAGACTTATTTGACCCAGTCTTGGTGCCACCTAAGGAGAGTTTTGAGGGACTCTAATTTGATTGGATCAGATGATGTCATCCCATCAATCAGATTTAGATCTGATTGTACAAAGGGCCATGATTGGCCAGGATGATGTGGCACTGCATCACGCAGCAGGGTCTATATAAATCCTATCTGCGCCTAGCATTAGGGCTTTTGCCTTTAGCGTATGCCACAAAGCCTTTCTCCCTCCTTCTTCATGCCACCCTCTAGTCCTCTCTCTTCTCTCCATACCCAAATTTTTTTGGGCATGAGTTAGGTGAGATCCAAGCAAGTGAAAGGCGATAAGAAAGGAAGAAGGCAGCACTACTGTAAGAGACAATGATTGTTCTTCAAAAAAGTTTTTGAAGATCTTCATGATCAGATATAGATATAATTTTTGAAAGATTTATTGAGAAGGAGAAGATCTTTGGATCCTATCTAGGTGGATACCGGTGGAGGCCAGACGCTTGCATGGCTGCATCCAGAACCTCATGCAAACATCGAGATCATCATATGATAATTGGATTACCCAAAATAAAGATATAATTAAATTAGATTTAATTTAAATTTTATTTTATTTTATTTTATCAGATCAATAATATTAGATCTAAAGAGTCTTAAATCTGATTAAGGTCTTAGAAAGAAATTTTTGAAATATCCCGCTTGATCCAATCAGATCTGAATGAACCTGATCCAGAAAACAAAATTTTTCTTCTTCAACTGGAATAAAAGCCAAGTTCCAAAATTCATTAGATCTAATTTTAATTTATTTTTGATCTAATAATTAGATGATTTTAGATATCACATGAGATATGATTAGATCTAAAATTAAAAAAATAAAAAATAAATAATCTTGATCTAAGGTGTATGAGATGCATGACTAGACTAGGAATAAAATTATTCTATGTGTAGTCTAACATGATCATAATTTTAATTTAATTAATTATAATTTTTAGATTTATTTATTTACTATTTTTTAATATTTTAAATATTATAATTAGATCTAAAAAATAAAAAATAAATTTATTTAATTTATTCATATGACATATGATAGATGAATGTTTAGACTAGTTGTAAAATAGTTCTACAAAATTATCTAGAATAAATTTTAATTTGATATAATGAAATTTAAATCTTATTTTTTAGATATTTATGAGATAATTTAGATCTAAAAACATACATAATATGATACATGAGATGTATGCAGAACATATTTTTAGTTAGATCAATTTTTATATATGTGATATATGATGTAGATCTAATTAGTTTTGTAGATTTATCATATTTCTGATTAAGATGTTCTCCTTAGCCATCAAGTCATAAGAACAAAGTAGGATTTAAAGATCCGCTCTTTTCATTCGATGAGGTGTTCTTATGATGTGTAGGGATGCTGCATGTTCGTCCTTAATCAGAAATCTATAACTTATTTTCTACAAAACCCTAGATCTTGAAATTCTAAAATTTTATATATATGTTTTATTTATGAACCCTAAACTTAATTAAGAATTAAGATTATAAAATATATTAGATCTAAAATTAAGAATTTCTAGATCTAAAACATATTCGTAAAATTAGGTTCGGGCTTAGTAGCTCAATTAGGTCTAGCAGTTGATTAAACCGAATCAGGAGTTGGTTAGATGGGATCAAGAGTGCTTAAATTGACCAGCCTAATAGGATTGAGTCTGAGTCAAGGTCGAATCACATGATTGATTGATCAAGTTAAGACCTAATTAGGCTTACTGGTTAGAGTTTGAATTGTAAGCTAACCCACTTGGTTCTGGCTCAACAATTTGATGTCTAAGGTAAGTTTGGTAGATACGACCGATTGATTTTTAATTGGGAGCTACTCAACTTGAATGCTTTCTTATCGAGTTAATGGCATATCCCTTCCACCGGTCTTACTTACTTAGCCATATTCGTCGGCTCAGTCCTGATTTAAGGTGGCTAACAATTTGAGCTAATCCATGCCACTAGGTTAGTCATAATGGTTATGGCTATGTCAAGTCAAATTTAAAGAGACCTAAATCAAATCTTCCTAAGAAAAGATTAAGTCTAAGGTCTTCTACTATTATAGATATGTGGGCCCTTCTCAGAGTTGATTATTCTCGATCGATCATGGTGGTTCAGTAGCTCCAGAAAGATGCAACCATGTCTATTAGGCATTGGATGCTATGGGCTGGAAAATGGATTGGACTCAATATTCTAGATATGATGAGAGATTCAATTAGGAATCCAATCTGTGCAAATGGTGGGTCTGACTTAACTATGAAATGGATCAATATTTTGGGCATAGTGAGATTCAAGAATTAAAGACCAAGGTTTGGTGCACCATGATTAGAGAATCATTGGACAAAAGTTGTTCACTCATTAGCTAACCCATCATCAATAACTATTAGGTGAGGTGATGAGTCAGTTTGTGGGACTGCACCATCCATTAAAAATCAGTAATCATGGAGATTTTCGCATCTCTATAGAGGGAGTGTAGGGATCCAAGAAAATAATGAGTGCTAATTTGTTTGAAAATCAAATCCCTAAATAAATTGGTCGAGTCTTAATTATAAAATCTAACTAGAAGCTTTGACTCCCTACAGAAAAAAGAAAAATATCTGCATCCAACCCACTAGCTCGTATCCTGGACACCCATAGACTGACCGGACCCAATTATAAGGATTGGCTTCAAAACTTCAAAATTATTTTGGATTTTGAGAAGTTGACTCATGTATTGGACCAGAATGTCCCCACTTTATCAGCTCATCTATCCACTGAAAAGAGAGCATCTCTTGATAAATGGATGGATGAAGATAATAAGGCCAGATACTACATGTTGGACTTGATGTCTGATGAGCTTTAGCATCAACATGAAGATATCAAGACTGCTTGCCAAATGTTGGCTCGCTTATAAGAGTTGTTTGATGAATAGAGTCATGCAGTAAAATATCAGATCACTAAATGACTATTTAAGGCTAAAATGCATGATGGATAATCAGTCCAAGATCATTATCTAATGATAATCAAGGACTTGGAAGAGCTTGAGAAGCTCGGAGTGAAGTTAGATCAAGATTTGCAGAATGATATAATTCTGTAATCCTTGACTGATGCATATGGATAATTCATCATGAACTACCATATGCATAAACTTCAGAATACTCTGGCCGAGCTTATGAATATGTTGGTTACTACTGAGCTTTCTATGAAAGGTTCTAAAGGCTCAGTACTAGCTATGGAACGGACTTCTTCCAAAAGAAAGTTTTTTGAAAAGAAGAAGTCTATGAAAAAATAGAAAGTGAAAGGAGGAAAGAAAAAGAAGGTAGAGCTAAAGAAGAAAGAAGGCTACCACTGTTGAAGATCTCATTTCTTCTGATTCAGATGAATGATGTGATAAGTAGTAAAAATATACTAATAAAAGTATTAAATTATAAAATAAATTAAAATATTTTATTAAAAATTGATACTTTTATTAATCTTATGCAGGAAAGAAGGCTACCAATGTGAAGATCTCATTTTTCTGATTCAGATGAAATAAATTTCAGGCAAAACGGACTTCAAACGAGCCCAGAATCGAATTTCAAAAAAAAAAAAAAAAAAAAAAAAAAAAACCGCTGACGCAACGCTGACGTCAGGATGACGTCAGCATTTTTCGCGGCGTACGGTGGACCAACCGAAGGGTATTTCAGGAATTTCACAGACGGAGGCGCGCTCTGATTGGTTGAAGAACGCGGCGGTCCACGCAACACCGGGCTCGCGCACGGTCCACGGAGGGCAATTTGGGAATTCTGGCTGATCCAACGGGCGGTTTTCACTGAATCTTGATCGGACGGACGAGAAGAAGGCGCTGATGGACGGCATCCGCAGCTCCCGGTCGAGATCCAACGGCCGAGATTCATCCCGACTGAAACTAAAGGTCTGAAGGCTGATTTCAACGAGATCGGACGGCCCAGATTCAATCCATTGGATGATCCAACGGCTGATATTAAATCCGACTTGATCTGGGTTATTTTAACGGGTTTTTGAGTGGTTTTTGGACCGTTTGATCAACATCGCACGGCCAGAATTATTCAGATCATAGTTTGAATTGTTTTAGGAGTCTAAAATCGAGTTTTGGATGGATTTTGGAGACTTCATCTATAAAAAGCCCTGTTGCCGTGAGAAAAAAAAAAAAAAAAAAAAAAGGGAAAAACAGAGAAAATCAGTGAGAGAAAGAAAAACAGGGAAGAAAGGAGAATCAGAGAGAAAACAGAGAGAGACGGGAAGAAGGAAAAGAAAGAAAGAGAGAGAGGAAGAAAGAGAGAGGAGATATCAAGGAGCCTCTTCTTCTTCACCAAGTTCTCCGCATCAAGAGCAACAGATAATCAATTTCAGCAATCAAACAGTCTAATTTCTTCATGCTTTTTATTTTATTTACTATTTTTAAATTTGTTATCATGAACTAAATTTTATTTTACTAAGGCTAAGGTGTAGCCACTCTTTTGATGCAATATTCAGTATAATTTATTTTTAAATTTTATTCATGAGGAGTATATAAATCTGATCTTAATGCTTTTAGATTACTGGCCATCTTCTAATTGATCTGATGAACATAGATGTTACGGACCAAGTACATCTATGTTAATGCTTCTTGATTATATACCTTGTATTATGAATCAAATTAGAATTCATATGCATGCGAAATTTTATTTTAGTGCGCTTTGGACGCAGCGTATTTTAATTAGAGGGTTTCACAAAACCTAATGCATTAATATTTATTTAAATTACACTTGGATCAAAGGGTAATTAATAAATATTAATAGATTTGCTATGCCTGGACCAAAGGGTAGTGAATAAATTAGGAGACTCCACCGTCACATGAAATAAAATTAATCTAAAAACCTGAATATCGTATTGATTGAGTTGGTGAACCGATTGCCTTAGTAATCCATTGCTCTTGAATTTAAAACCTCAATAATTTACACTCTCTCTATTTAATAAAAAAAAAATTAATTATTTTAATTATTTTTTTTATTTTTTTTTAATTTTTTTTTATTCTCATAAATCGATCTTCTAAATAAAGCATAGGAAAGAGCTTTTCAGTACTTGTTTTCCAATCCTCTAGGGACGATACTCTACTCATTCACTTTATTACTTGATCGACTGGTGCACTTGCCATAGCTATAAATTAGCACGCATCAAGTTTTTGGCGCCGTTGCCGGGGATTGAGTTTAAAACAATATTGAAATTTTGATCCTAGCTTTACTTTAGAAATTTATTTTTAATTTTATTATTTAAAAAAAAAAAAAAAATTGTTGTTCATTGCATGACACGTACTGGACATAGTAACTTACTACCTTTAGATCCAGAAATTGAAAGAACTATTAGAAGATTACAGCAAGAGAGAAACATGGCAGCTGAAGATCCTAACGACATCAATCTAGGATTGGATATGGCGACTGAAGGACAGCATGAAGCTATTCGACCAGTATATCGATCATTAAATGATTATATTACACCATCTGTAGCCGATGCAGCTTCGAGCATCAGGAGACCGCCTGTACGAGCAAACAACTTCGAAATAAAACCGGCGATGATCCAGATGATTCAATCAACTGTCCAATTCAGTGGACACGTGCATGATGATCCGAATGCCCATATTTCTAATTTTCTTGAACTTTGCGATACTTTTAAAATTAATGGGGTGTCGGATGATGCTATTAGATTAAGGTTATTTCCTTTCTCTTTACGGGATAAAGCTAAAAATTGGCTTCATTCTCTTCCGGCAGGTTCTATCACAACTTGGGATGTCCTAGCCCAAAAATTTTTAGCCAAGTACTTTCCACCTTCCAAGACTGCTAAGATGCGCAACGATATCACTTCCTTTATGCAGATGGACATGGAGACACTATATGAGGCTTGGGAACGTTTCAAGGAATTATTGAGGAGATGTCCACATCATCAACTACCCGTATGGCTTCAGGTACAAACTTTCTATAATGGTTTATCTCCTACTAATCGTTCTATGATTGATGCAGCAGCAGGAGGAACCATTAACCGAAAAACAGAGGAAGAAGCATTCGATCTAATCGATGAGATGGCATCAAATAGCTATCAATGGCAGACAGAGCGCATGATGCCAAAAAGACTAGCAGCTGTGCAGGGAGTAGATTGCGTGCCAACCTTACTAGCTGAAATTGCAGCCCTCAGAGCCGAAGTCAACAACTTAAAGGGAACAGCTATGCATGTTCAGAGCATTACTTGTGATCTGTGTGGAGGAGGACATGATACGAATAATTGCCAGACAGGTAATCCTTTTGCTAAAACAACTGAAACAGCTAATTATATTGGTAATTTTTTCAGGCCGCAACAAAACAATCCCTACTCCAACACATACAATCAAGGGTGGAGACAGCATCCAAATTTCTCATGGAGCAATCAAAATGCAGCACAACAACCACCCCCGGGATTCCAAGTACCTGAAAAGAAGTCTAACATGGAAGAGCTAATGGTCAAATTCATACAAAACCAAGAAGCAACTTTAAAAAATTTGGAAGTCAAACTTAGGCAGGACCAAACAGCAGCAATTCGAAACTTGGAGATGCAAATAGGTCAAATGGCTAAGATAATCTCCGAGAGACCTCAAGGATCCTTGCCAAGCAATACGGAGACAAATCCAAGGGAGCAAGTCAATGCTATCACCCTAAGAAGTGGTACAAAGCTGGAGGAGCCACATCAGAAGAATGAGACCGAAGAGCCAACTACAAATAAAGAACCATCAACTCAAACTCGTCAGTCACCAAAACAACCAGCAGATGGATGGTCTCCAGGTATACGGTTTGCTGATCCAAATGTGAAGCCCTACGTGCCGCCACTGCCATTCCCAGAAAGACAAATACAGCATCCAGATAAGGAATTTTCTAACTTTTTCAAAATTCTAAAGAATTTACATATTAATATTCCTTTTGTAGATGCTATTACTCAAATGCCCAGGTATGCCAAGTTTCTCAAAGAAATCTTAACAAATAAGAAAAAGCTGAAAGAGCATGAGAGAATAAATTTGAATGAAGAATGCTCAGCAATACTTCAAAATAAATTACCACAGAAGCTAAAAGATCCAGGGAGTTTTACTATCCCTTGCATTATTGGTGATTGTAGTTTTGATAAAGTTTTATGTGATTTAGGAGCAAGCATTAACCTCATGCCTTTTTCTATTTTCAAAAAGCTGGGTCTAGGAGAACCAAAGCCTACCACTATTACTCTTCAATTAGCCGACAGATCCATTAAATATCCAAGAAGGTATAGTGGAGGATGTCTTGGTAAAGGTAAACAAGTTTATTTTCCCTGTTGATTTTATTGTTCTTGATATGGAAGAAGATTATGATGTACCCCTTATTTTAGGGAGACCCTTTTTAGCTACTGGAGGAGCTTTAATAGATATTCAACAAGGAAAATTAATTCTTAGAGTCCAAGATGAACAAGTTACTTTTAATGTTTTCAAAGCTATTAAACATTCCAATGATAATCAAACTTGTTTTCTAATTGACATTATTGACAATCCATTATATGAGAATTCTAGAAAATAGGTTTGAAGACCCATTGAGCTTGATTGTCCATCAAGAGGATCAGCTAAAATGAAAAGCAAACAGAATGCTTAATGCTAAGGGCCAGACCATATTCCCGCACTACAGACCACGATTTGAAGATAGAAGTCACCACTCCTTTCCAAAAATCAATGAAGAGCACCTACCCTTGAACTTAAACCTCTTCCTTCTCATTTAAAATATATTTTCTTGGAAGGTTCATCACATTTACCTGTTATTATTTCTTCTTCCTTGACAAGTTTAATGGAAGAAAAATTATTAAAAGTACTAAAGAAACACAAAAAGGCATTTTGGATGGACAATAGCAGACATCAAAGGAATTAGTCCCTCAATTTGTATGCACAAAATTCTCATGGAAGACAACTATGAGCCTACAGTCCAACCCCAAAGAAGACTCAACCCCAAGATGCAAGAAGTGGTCAAAAAGGAGGTAATCAAGCTACTGGATGCAGGTATTATTTATCCTATCTCTGATAGCTCATGGGTGAGCCCTGTTCAAGTAGTTCCTAAGAAAGGTGGGATTACTGTAGTTCAAAATGATAATAATGAATTAATCCCCACTAGGACTGTTACTGGATGGAGAGTATGTATGGATTATAGAAAATTAAATGATGCAACTAGAAAGGATCATTATCCTCTTCCATTCATCGATCAGATGTTAGAAAGATTAGCTGGACATGATTTTTACTGCTTTCTAGATGGATATTCTGGTTATAATCAAATTGCCATAGCACCTGAGGATCAAGAGAAAACCACTTTTACATGTCCTTATGGTACATTTGCTTTTAGAAGAATGCCGTTTGGTTTATGTAATGCACCAGCTACTTTTCAACGATGCATGATGGCTATTTTTTATGATATGATTGAAAATTATCTTGAAATATTTATGGATGACTTTTCTGTCTTTGGATCCACATTTGATAAATGTTTGCATAACTTATCTCTTGTTTTACAAAGATGTGAGGATACTAATCTTGTCTTAAATTGGGAAAAATGTCATCTGATGGTACAAGAAGGCATAGTATTAGGCCACAAGATTTCATATAAAGGTATTGAGGTTGATAGAGCTAAGCTTGAGGTGATCGAAAAATTACCTATACCGACCTCAGTAAAGGCCATTAGGAGCTTTTTGGGGCATGCTGGATTTTACCGTCGATTTATAAAGGACTTCTCTCTAATTTCTAAACCTTTATCTAAATTATTATGCAAGGATGTCTCTTTTCATTTTTCTGATGAGTGTTTGCAGGCATTTAACACCCTCAAAGAGAAGCTGGTCACAGCACCTATTATGGTAGCACCAGATTGGTCTCTACCTTTTGAGTTGATGTGTGATGCTAGTGACACGGCCATAGGAGCTGTACTTGGTCAAAGAAAGGATAAGATTTTTCAAACAATATACTATGCTAGTCGCACTTTGACTGAAGCTCAACAAAAATATGCAACCACTGAAAAGGAGCTTCTGGCAGTAGTATTTGCATTAGACAAATTTCATTCTTATCTTATTTTATCTAAAGTTATTATATACACCGACCATGCAGCTCTAAAGTATCTCCTTACCAAGAAAGATGCAAAACCCAGATTGATCAGGTGGATTCTTTTGCTACAAGAATATGATTTGGAGATTAAGGACAAGAAGGGCACAGAGAATTCAGTTGCTGACCATCTTTCCAGACTGGAAAACATCACAGAAAAGAAATTAGATATTTGCCCTATCAAGGAGGAATTTCCAGATGAACGCCTTTATGTTATATCAGGTAGAACGTTTCCATGGTATGCTGATATTATTAACTACTTGGTTGGTAAGGTTTTTCCACTTGGTCTTTCTTTTCAACAAAAGAAGAGGTTCTTATCTATTGTTAAACATTATTTCTGGGATGAACCTTTTTTGTATAAGTGTTGTTCAGATCAGGTCATTAGAAGATGCATTTCAGAGGAAGAAATGGAGAAAATTTTGCATCATTGTCATGATCGAGAGGCAGGAGGACATTTCGGCCAACTAGAACAGCATATAAGGTTCTTCAATCAGAAAGTCTTTTTGAGCTCTCAACAAAATGTCTCTTCATGTGATCGCTGTCAAAGAACTGGAAACCTCTTTAGAATCATGATGCCTTTAAACAATAATGTGATAGAATATTTTAATATAAAAAAAAATATAACTTGTGGCTGTATCATGTAGAAAGCAGCAGAAAATCAAAGAGCAAAGATAAACTGGCATAGAGCAATCATTAGATAAAAAACACTTTTGTAATAGATTATATATTTGCTAATAAATAGTAGACGGGAGTTAGAAGAAGTAGAAAAGACTATTGGTCAACTTTTATATAGAACTGCAGCCTACTACTAAAAGCATGTCATGTAAAAGATATATTAGCACTTCTAATTGCACATGCTACACTCAACAGGCAATAGTAGGATATTGAGAAATGAAGGCCAACTGAAGATTTATTACATCACTGAAAATTGGTAATTAATATACATTCTAAACAAAGAAACTTGAAATTAAGAAAGAGTAGCTACCTGCCTATAAATAAAGTGCAAAAGACAGAATATGTGGAATTTTCTAATCAAAAAGCCTACCTGTAACTGGTGTCTCTGCCCCTAGGTCAAGTGTGAAATTCACGTAAAACGGTAAAGGAAGGCCAGGATGCTCAGCAAAAAAAAAAAAAAAAAAAAAAAAAAAAAATACATTAAAAGCTAAAATTGAGAATAAAGAAAAACCAAAATAAGTGATAAGAGAGGATACTTTTGTTCTTCTAGTTTAATACTGAAATGCTAAAGTTAGTCATCACGAACATAAGTGCTATAGATCTTTGATGTACTCTAAGAAAGTTTTTATTGCTAAAAAATTTGCTTCCGAAGCTCAATGCTTAGTTAGCAATATTTTCTAAACTTTTTGATCTTTAATCCAAGATTTTATCTCTGTGATAAATAATTTTATTAAAATATGGTATTAAATAAAACATTGCTAAGGGACTAGCAATGAATAAGTTGGGGGTGTGATAAGTAGTAAAAATATACTAATAAAAGTATTAAATTATAAAATAAATTAAAATATTTTATTAAAAATTGATACTTTTATTAATCTTATGCAGGAAAGAAGGCTACCAATGTGAAGATCTCATTTTTCTGATTCAGATGAAATAAATTTCAGGCAAAACGGACTTCAAACGAGCCCAGAATCGAATTTCAAAAAAAAAAAAAAAATGACGCAACGTGATTTTGACGCTTATGCCAACGGGGACAACGAGGCTTTCTGATTGGTGGAGGCGCGAACTGATTGTTGAAGAAGGAGCTCAATTTGGGAATTCTGTATCCAGGGTTTTCAAATGAATCTTGAAGGACACGAAAGAATCTGAGGACGAATCCTGATGGTCGAGATCCAACGGCCGAGATTCATCCCGACTGAAACTAAAGGTCTGAAGGCTGATTTCAACGAGATCGGACGGCCCAGATTCAATCCATTGGATGATCCAACGGCTGATATTAAATCCGACTTGATCTGGGTTATTTTAACGGGTTTTTGAGTAGTTTTTGGACCGTTTGATCAACATCGCACGGCCAGAATTATTCAGATCATAGTTTGAATTGTTTTAGGAGTCTAAAATCGAGTTTTGGATGGATTTTGGAGACTTCATCTATAAAAAGCCCTGTTGCCGTGAAAAAAAAAAAAAGAAAAAGGGGATGATCCAACGGCTGATATTAAATCCGACTTGATCTGGGTTATTTTAACGGGTTTTTGAGTGGTTTTTGGACCGTTTGATCAACATCGCACGGCCAAAATTATTCAGATCATAGTTTGAATTGTTTTAGGAGTCTAAAATCGAGTTTTGGATGGATTTTGGAGACTTCATCTATAAAAAGCCCTGTTGCCGTGAGAAAAAAAAAAAAAAAAGAAAAAGGGAAAAATAGAGAAAATCAGTGAGAAAAAGAAAAACAGGGAAGAAAGGAGAATCAGAGAGAAAACAGAGAGAGACGGGAAGAAGGAAAAGAAAGAAAGAGAGAGAGGAAGAAAGAGAGAGGAGATATCAAGGAGCCTCTTCTTCTTCACCAAGTTCTCCGCATCAAAAGCAACAGATAATCAATTTCAGCAATCAAACAGTCTAATTTCTTCATGCTTTTTATTTTATTTACTGTTTTTAAATTTGTTATCATGAACTAAATTTTATTTTACTAAGGCTAAGGTGTAGCCACTCTTTTGATGCAATATTCAGTATAATTTATTTTTAAATTTTATTCATGAGGAGTATATAAATCTGATCTTAATGCTTTTAGATTACTGGCCATCTTCTAATTGATCTGATGAACATAGATGTTACGGACCAAGTACATCTATGTTAATGCTTCTTGATTATATACCTTGTATTATGAATCAAATTAGAATTCATATGCATGCGGGAATTTTAGTGCGCTTTGGACGCAGCGTATTTTAATTAGAGGGTTTCACAAAACCTAATGCATTAATATTTATTTAAATTACACTTGGATCAAAGGGTAATTAATAAATATTAATAGATTTGCTATGCCTGGACCAAAGGGTAGTGAATAAATTAGGAGACTCCACCGTCACATGAAATAAAATTAATCTAAAAACCTGAATATCGTATTGATTGAGTTGGTGAACCGATTGCCTTAGTAATCCATTGCTCTTGAATTTAAAACCTCAATAATTTACACTCTCTCTATTTAATAAAAAAAAATTTAATTATTTTAATTATTTTTTTTTTTTTTTAATTTTTTTTTATTCTCATAAATCGATCTTCTAAATAAAGCATAGGAAAGAGCTTTTCAGTACTTATTTTCCAATCCTCTAGGGACGATACTCTACTCATTCACTTTATTACTTGATCGACTGGTGCACTTGCCATAGCTATAAATTAGCACGCATCACTTAGATTTAGTACTTAGGGATTGTTATTATGTGTCTGCTGCAAGCAAGAATTTAATTTCTGTTTCATGTTTAGCACAAGAAGGCTATGTAATTAGTTTTCTTAAAGACCATTCTAATATTCTTTATGAAAGAAATAAAATTGCAAGTGGTTTCGTCATTAACGATCTCTACCAGTTACATATTGATATATATGTCTTTAATACTAAGGAAAATGTAAATGCCATAAGATTAAAATGACCAGGGATAGTCCAAATGATAGGTATCTATGGCACATAAGGCTAGGTCATATAGCAGAAGATAGGATTAACAAATTAGAGAGAATTGGGCTATTGAGTCCGTTGACTTCCGAATCATATCCAATTTGTGAATCATATATTCATGGCAAAATGACTAAGCTCCCTTTTGTAGGACATGGAGAAAGGGCCATGGATCTACTTGCCCTATACTGTGTGTGTGGTCCATTTGATATGTCGGCTAAAGGCAATTTTGACTACTTTATAATCTTTACCGATGATTTATCTCAATATGGGTACGTGTATCTTATAAGACACAAGTCTGAAGCCTTTGAAAAATTTAAGAAATTCAGACATGAAGTTGAAAAGTAAATTAAAAAATCCATTAAAATTCTTTGATCAGATTGAGGAGGTGAATACCTTAGTTAGGAATTTCTAAACAATCTTAAGCAAAATGGCATAGTCTCTCAATAGACTCCACCTGGAACACTCAACTCAATGGGATTTCAGAATGGAAGAACTGGATCCTATTAGATATGGTTTGATCCATGATGAGCTTCACAGACCTCTCTAATTTTTTTTGAGGACATAGTCTATTAACTACTATATATTTATTGAGTAGAATTTTCTCTAAAATCGTTCCTACCACATCGTATGAGATATGGCATGGTAAGAAACTAAGTCTGAGTCATCTCAGAATTTGGGGTCGTCTGGTTCATGTCAAAAGACAACAAGCGGACAAGTTAGACTATAGGTCCTTTAGAGCTCGATTTATAGGATATCCTAAAGAGTCATTAGAATATTATTTCTATATTTCAGAAGATGATAATGTGATTGTGAGTCGGCATACTATTTTTCTTAAAAAATAATTTATTCAAGATGGCGGCATTGAAAAGCAGATCAAGCTCGAGGAGAAAGTCTCACAAGAGCAATGAGCTAAGGATCCTCTGAAACCAAATTAGGTTGAGCCAATACAATCACTACCTCCTTCACCTCATAGATCAAAAAGAGTTTTCCATTCTCCTGAGAGGTACTTTGGTTCTATTTCAGAGGAAGTAGAGGAAATGTTCATCATAGGTAATGGGTTTCATGGTGAAGATCCCAAAATCTATGATAAGATGATATCGAATATCGACTCTGAGAAATGATTAGAGATAATGAAGTCAGAAATTGATTCGATGCACTCAAACCAAATCTGGATCATGGTAGAGTACCTATTAGGTGTAAATGGATCTACAAGAAAAGAATTGATGTAGTTGAGAATATGGAGCTGATAAGTACCATAAATTCATCAATAAAAGTATTAATTTATTAATTAATTTATATTAATTTCTAATAACTAATGATCAATTTATATATAATTTTTAGGAAATTAATATTTTTATTAATTAAAAAATAATTAAAAAATAATAAAAATTAAAAAATAAAATTTTATTATCAATAGAAAGATCTTATTTTTTTGATCACAACGAAAAAAATTTAAAGTAAAACGGAGCTAAAACGGAGAAGGCATGAATTTTTAAAGATAAAAGAAAAAAAATTTAAATAAAAAAAAGAAAAATGGCTCAGCTGACTCCGCAAGCCAAGCCAAGCCATCAAAGTCGACTCAGCTGCAGAAGCCACCAGCCGATCTACTATCCAGACGTGGATCGCCAGCTCAGTAGAAACCAACAAATCAAGGCGTGACACGTGGCGGACCTAGACCCTTAAAGGGTTCACAAAAATTTATCGCGGCTCACAGGGCAATCTGATCTTTTCACTCGACAACCGAGGCACTGATTGGCTATGGTGTATGGTGAAGTCTGTCCACGTGGTCCATGGGAACAGTAATTGCACGATCGAACGTCTGTGGTTGATTGCTGTCAAGATCGGGTGGTGGTGGTTATTTTCGGATTTGATTCGAATTCTATCACCAATTTAGTGTGATCCGATGGCCAAAAAATCAGCCAGTGAGGATCAAACGATCCAGGAAGCTTCCAACTTGATTAAAATATCAAAACTTGATTCGACAACCAGATTTTCTCCATCAACGTGTGATTGGATGGCCAAAATTTAATCCGACCTGATTTGGGCTGATACACATCCGATTTTGATGATTTTTGGACCGTTAGATTCCTATCAATGGCCAGATTTCATCCAGAGCAATAAAATTCATCTAGGACTCCTTTTAATTCAATTTTTACTCAAATTTCTCTCTCTTTTGATGATCAAAGAGCTCCTTAGTCCTACATTATCTAAAAGAAAACTCTCTAGCCCTCCTAGCTCTATAAAAAGGACCCCAGGCCTCTAGAAATTGATATCTTCAATCAAGGTGAAGCCTTGGTACAGGATGAAGCCAGGCTCTAGGTTAATGGCTGCTTCAAGGCAATTGGTGTCGAGAGAAAAAGTTGGACTTCTACACCATCTTTTCACCCATGCCGATCCAAGATCACAAATCAGGCTATTTTTTTTATTTTATTTCATATATTTAAATTTTAAAATTTTAATTAATGAAAATTTTATTATTGCACTTTAATTTCAACTTTTTATTTTTATTATAATTTAATTTTTATATTTTAATTATTATTTTTTATTTTTCTGCAAGTAGATGCTAAGATCTAACTAGTAGATCTTAGTACCAAGTTTAATTTTTTGCATAATTTAATTTTCACTTTGCAATTCTAAATTTCCATCTTCAAATTCTATTTCTAAAGTTTTTTTTTCTTTTTCTTTTAAGAAAATCAAAGACTTCAAATCTACAAACCCTACCTTCCCTATGGATTCGACCCGACTCACTACTATCTACGTATTTTTAATTATTCTAAGAAGTTGGATTAAACTGATAAACACGGTGTGTTAATGACAATATTGCATTCCTATCAAGTTTTTGGCGCCGTTGCCGAAGAGGGCACGGACATTAAATTTTTGACCTCTTTGATTTTTCTATAAATAAATTATAAATAAAATTTTTATTTTCTTATAAATATTACTTACTAATTTTTTTTATTATTTTGTAGAGAAAGAGATTAAAGAATAAAAAGAACCAAGAGTTTTGCCTGGTGAGATCAATCCTAATCCTAGTTCTCTTTCCTTTTTATTTTATTTATTTATTTATTTTGCTTTTAAATTAATTTTAAAAAATATTCATTTAAATTTAATTAAAAATCTTATGATAAGATTAGAAATCCTAACTACTTAGAGCATGCATCATATTATTTTTATTTTTATTATTATTTTTTTTGATGATTGCTAGAGGTAAGGTAAGCCTTTCAGAATTCAATTAGTTGCATGCATCTAGTTTAAATTGTATAGAACCCTTTGATTGAAATTTTTTATGCACATTCATATTAAACCAAATTAAGGCCACAACCTAATTAAACAAGATAAGGTGGGGATTTGATCATCCTTCCTTGGCTCACAAACAACCAACCAGCATCCTGCATTGACCTAAGCCTTTAATTTTAAAATCAATTAGACATCAGCCCTAGGAACTCGAGCTCAATAGGATAAGGAACCCTAAGAGTTGAACCAAGTTAGGATTAGTCAATTTGACTGACGTCTAGGAATGTGGTTCAAGGACGATTGTGCTCAAAGGAAGGTGATTTCTAATTGGTTCCGTTCGATTATTTGGTCAAGCATAATTGATGTCTAAGGCAAGCAACGGGGGGACTCCCACGGACCTTACACTTACCTGGCTAGTTGATTGGCTAATCCTACACTTGGAGGGCTTGAAGGTAACCTTGGCAAGTTGGAGCTGTCTAGATCTAGGACAACCTTTAGTCAGGATTGATTGATCAACTTGATTGCTAACCAATATCAAACCTAATTAAACTTAATTCTTCTCTCTCTTCTTAGTTCTAGGACTCCTTAGGACCTCTTCTTTAGAACTCTTCTTTCTTTCTTCTTCTTTCTCCTTTAAAAATAAAATAAAATAAAATAAAATAAAATAAATTAAATTTAACTAACTAAAAAATATTAAAAATGATAATTTAATTTAATTTAATTTAATTAACAAAAAAAATAATTAATTTTTAATATAATAAAATAATAAAAAATATAAAAAAAATTTAAAAGATTTTTTGAACCACACGTTAGGGTTGCACTAGTGCATGCATGATAGAAAATTGCTTTACCTGATCTAGTCGAATCCAACCATAAAATTAAAAGCCTAAATTGTATTAAATTTGATAACCAAATGGCTGAAAATTTTAGAGAAACACCTAAATAGATGAAGGAATACTTTATTCTTTCCATCTATAATCCATCGACTTGTATCCAATTACCTGAAATTCATGCTACCAACTATGAGATCAAGCCGACTACAATCTAGATGCTTCCATCTTTCTATGGGAACATCAATGAAGATCCTTATAAACAACTAGATGAATTCTTAGAAATCTGCTCTACGGTGAGAATTCAAAATTTAACTAATGATGCTCCTAGACTAATTTTCTTTTTCTTATCATTAAAAGACAAAGCCAAGTACTAACTTAGCACAATAGGAAGACCAAATAAAATTTGGGCTGAATTGCAAAGTGAATTTCTTAAGAAATTTTATCCCATAGGCTGAACCAATACTATGAGGTGAGCTATCACTGAATTTGCTCAGCTTCCAGAGGAATAGATTCACGAGTCATGAGAGAGACTTAAGGAACTTCGTAGAAAATGCCCACACCATGGTCTGTCTAAATGTCAAATAGTTCAAGCTTTCTATGAGGGTTTAGGAGACCAATACAAACAGATGGCAGATGCATCCTATGGAGATGCATTCATGAACAAGAGTGAGGACGAAATCTATACCTTATTTGAAATCCTGAGTGAAAACTTAATTAAGCATGCTTCATTGTCTTTCTACCAAACCTGGGTAGGGATCCGTGAATTTAAATATTTAGAATCTAGTCCTAAGACAGATTCAAATTTGATAAATAAAGTAAACTTTCTTGCTCAAAAATTAGATCAAGTCCTAACCCTAGGTCAACAATCTCCTGCACAATTCACATCATCTTCTAATTATCAGAAGATTTGTTCAATCTGTGCTAGCCCAACCCATCATGTGAGTGAATGTCCTATGACTGCACAATTTCCATCTTTTATCCAAGAACAAGTCCAAACTGTTCAAGACTGGTCCAAGCTGGTTAATGATCCATTTTCAAATTCATATAACTCTGGCTGGAGAAACCATCCTAATCTTTCTTGGAAACCACAACAAACTCAGGCTCAGACCCAAACTCTATCAGTGCAAAATTATCAGAATAGGCCCCAATACCAAAACTATGCCTATAATAATGGTCAGTCTAATCAGTTTACCCACCCATTATATAACAACCAGCTATCATACCCACCTCCTCAATAGATCAATCTAGTCGATTATAGATTTAACCAACTTCAATAATTGATTCTGACTTAACAATAATCTATCGCCAAGCTAGAAGCTCAAATCGGATAACTAGTTGAGTCTAACACGAGGAGAAAACTAGATCAACTACCAAGCCTACCAATTTTAAACAACCCACCTAATGTCCACCAATCACCTAGATTAAATTATCAATCTAATGTCCCACCTAAGAATCCTCAATTAGAGAATGCCAAAGTAATTCCTGAACTTAAAAGCTATAGGATTCTTATGGATCCATACTAAGATCAAGTGAGAGAGGCTAGTACTAATGCTAGCCAAAATAAAAATTTAAAGGAATAGATTAGTACTGAGACTAATCACATAGAAGAACCCGAGTCAGGAACTAGTATTGATGCTAGTTCCAGTTTAAATGAGATAGACATAGAAAAAAAGAAAATAAATGATTTACCCAAAACTTATAAACCTAAAAGTCTATTTCCTTTACCTAAAACTTATAAACTTAAAAGCCTATTTCCTTCAACCCTAGAAGCAGATTCTTCTTACAAAAATTAGGAGGCATGTAATGAAATGTCAATGGAGTTATCTAAACAAGACCATAATAATTTATCTCTAGAATTAAAACTGCCTTTAGTCACCTTTCCAGCATCCATTAAATCAAACTTAACTCCTAATACAAAAACTCAATTCATGAGCATTTTAGAAGAACAAATAGGAGAAATTCTTAATAAACATAGGTCTAAAAATGGGATCACAAATTATGTTCCCAAAATTAACAATGAATATATCAATAATAAGATTATAAATCAACTTTCTGAGATTGGCAATCCAAAACCATTAGAATTTGTCAGTCCAATATTTGACAAAGGATAGTAAGTTGCATTGTGTCCAGCTGAAGATGGTAAACTTAGCACTTATTGAGAGGCAACCCAATATTTAGTTTTAATCTAATTTATCTTTTTAGTTTATTTTCTTTTTAAGATAATTTGAATAAGTTAAAGGAAGAGCCCAAATTTTTAAAGACATGTGCTGAAGCAAAAATATAGTCAGGTGTATTCTTTGATGTTCTTTATTACACCCTTTATTTTTTTTCTTCTCCATTAAGAATAATATCGATTAAGTTGTGGGGGAGAAAAATAAAAATTTTAAAATTTTAAGTCCTCAAAAAAGTTAATATTTAGTATTTAGATATCTAATTATGCTTAAGAATCGAATTAAACTAAGCATTTTTAAAAGAAAATTGATGCACAGATTAGAGAATCTATGACATATTAAGGAATCAAGTATTAAGAAAATTCAATAAAGAGTTAAGTCTAGAAAATAAAAAAAAATTTCTTGAGCATTTCTAATTTTTTCTACTAGCATCAAAGAAAAGTCTACCTCTTATAGGCTTGTGTAGGGTAACTATACATCTCTTCATATAAAAAAATTAAATAAAATAGTTTTCAAGTACTTCT